>DWPV01001288.1:0-21513 GCA_018251915.1 Urbanus proteus proteus | reverse complement strand
CCGCGCCCGCGCCGCCCGCGCCCGCAGAGACCGTCTGCTGACGGCCGCCGATCGCTCCGCTTTTCGATAAGCTATCGTCGCTCGATAACCTTGTTTATTTAGCGGTCAATACTGTATTGTACGTAGAACCTCTAGTTCGCAATTTTATCGTTTCGCGTCGTCACTCGTGTCGATCACCTTCTCCTCCGAATGGGCGAGCGAGCAGCGAATTTATTCCCGGCCAGGGATCTCGTTCTCGCGGTCCGGTTGCTCGACGAGAAGGATTACTTATAATAATTATTTAGCGAGACCCCTTCGAGCCGAGGCGACGATGGCTAATGCCAGTAGATTTTAGATTTAAGACACGAGGTACGATTATAACTTAGCGTCTCAGGTGCAACTTTTGCTTTGGTGAAATTTATTAACGGGTAACCACTACCTACATTAATTTTCAATGTCAATTTACGTATTTTGTAAGAAATTATTATTAAATTCAACCACTTCTGAAGTACCTCAGCGAATAACTTACTTGTTATAATAAGTGTTCACTGTTAGCCATCGTGGCCCTCGGTTCCTCTACACGATCCATTTTGTTCGCTAGTGTTAAATATCCCACCTTCGTTGCCAGTAGGTCTATGTGCTGGTGACTACCTATTATTATTGTAAGTAATAAAGAGTTAGGTACGACTTCAGTCGCAGAGCTGTTTGACTGAAATAGTAATATTATTGTACATACGTATAAAATGTGGATGCTGTGGCGTTTATGCTCGCACTGCCTGCAATCCCCGTATTACAAATGTCAATTAATGATACGATATAATTGTCTTTAGAGTTTTCATATTAATGTTTACTATACAATTGGCATTACACTTGATATTATTATTCTACTCGAACCTCTAAAGGTATCGGAGAGTAGATTTTTTATATAGCTACTAAAAAGTTAAGAGACTCGTCGCTAAAAATGAATATAGAATATCGTGCCATACTGACTTACAATAATTTTATTCGATTACCTTTACGACGTAAAATTTGTAGGCTGGTTGTGGCGGCGCGCAGGCAATGCGAGGACACGTGCACCTAAACGCTTTAGGTATGAGCGGGGAGGCATCCACGACACCGCTCATACCAACATTATATGATATGTAGTTATTATTGTAACTAATTACGAATAATTATATAGGGAAAAGACTCAGCGCAGCCGGTGGAAACCGAGCCTATCCACCTAACTTCATGACCAATACGATCGATATGTGAACACTTTAATTGAGTGGAAACAACATCATTCGTAAAGTCGATTCGAAAGCCAACGAGTTAGATATTTGGGCTGCTGGTCATCTTGAGGACTCTCATATTATTATATGAAAGTTCTTCAATGTAATGAACTACAAATTAAGTTGCACCGGCAGCGCACGTTTGATCATTTATAATATACAACACGACAAAATAATCTTAGGTAGAATTAGGCATATTGAATAGGTTGAGCAAAAACTCGAAACTGTCATTAGTTTGATATTTTAATAGTTTATTTTACAAGTACAAATTATTATTTTTACCCTTCATGTACCTATTTTCCTTGTATAATTTGAAAATGTACATATGTAAAAAAGTATATTAGATACTATCTTATACACTTATTTATTTATAAACGCCTGGTCGAGGTTCAGATGAACTGTCCCAGTGAGTATCGTGTTGCACTAGTGTAATATTCTTCGAATTCGTAAGTTCACTTTTTACTCACCCCTCGTGCTGTTAATTACATTAATTAGACACACTGATATTATAAAATTACTCGTTCGTTTCAAATTCCACAGATTAATTTATAAGTATCCATACGAACACATTAGTCTATCCTCCCACTGAGATTTCATCTGACCTAAAATGGATAATGAGAAATCTCTTTAATAAAGAGATTTTTATTCATTTAGCAACACATTTATTTGACGATTTCTTACACAATCCCACCTATTAAAGTACGTATTGTTAAGTTGACCAGTCAACTCAAAGACTGTTTGTTTAGTTCTTTGATTATATATCAATATATAATCAAAGGTTTAGTTATTGTAAGAGCACTACCAGTACGAGACGTGAACATGACAATGCAAGACGCATTATTGCGTAATTTTGAATCTATTTTATCATTTTTAATCAGAAAATGTAATGGAATTAATTCCAAACGCAACGTCTGATTAAGAACCTCCTAAAGTAAGGATAAAATGTACGCTTTAAAGAAATTGAGGATAAATTATTCATTACAAATAGATAGGTAGGTATGGTAAGATGTAGTTATATTGGCGTGCATGACAGCGTGTGGTACTGACGACAACGTTATTGCGTGAACGTTTTGTCTTGTCAAGAGCGTATTCGTGTTATCCGACACGGTATTGGTACTGATTTATTGATACCAATCACAAACCCAGTGATTCAAAAACAGAGCGAAGTAGGTACTTGATTGAGATTACCCATCAGAAAGAGAATCCTAGTGGTGGTATGAATTTAAAAATACTTATTATTTGTATAATTTTTTTTTTTCTGATGATAAAATGCTCGTACCACAATAGGTATCCTCAATAGGTATTGAGGTATTTATATAAAATTAATTGACTGCGAAATATCTTGATTTAAATGACATAATTATGTAGATACCTGCATAATATGAATTCAGAAAAGAGGGGTAGATAGGGGTCGACCTCTAAGGTCCACATAACTGCCGTTAATTACGGCTAGAAATTATTTTCCTTTTACTGATTCTAATATTATGAAGTGGTGATAATTTCCCTAAAAATGTTCTGACGTCATAATATAGGCGTCTGATATCGGTACCGTATCGGATAATATAAAAATGCTAAGACAGCAAGTGCATCATTTCACTGCCGGTGAATATAGTTCGAATAGAATTAAGCTGTGGTAATAAAACAATAGATATTCTTAATTTATTTTCAATACGTTTTCTAGATAATTCCCGCCATAGCGTTACATTATTAGATCGTTAGTATGAACAATTTGTGCAATAAATTATCCATTATTCAAATGTAATTAATTATAATTATGTTAAAATATTGTATGCTCAATTTTTTCGACTGACCAACTGTAAAATTATTCGTAAATGTCGAATCGTGGAGGTGTTGTATTAAATTATTATTTTTAGTGCGAATTGCAGGACATATTTACAATCGTACCTACTGATTCTCGAGGAATTCTTGTCATAAACATTTCACATTACCCACTTAGTTTAGAAGGAAGGCGCAAAATGAGTGTACCATATATTCTAATAGAATCATATTTAATGAAAAACAAGCCTTAAACGACCACCTATTTTTTAACTTGCGAAAAGCGTATCTACCTATCATAGCACTTTTTGCGCCTACCTATCTGCACCTACTTAATACAATTTTACTATGTAACATTGTTTTTTTATATTTTGAATAGAAAAATATTAATTTACAGACCCCGGAGTTTGCATATCACAGCGTAGGTACCATAAGTAATATAATTTTATTAGATAACTTTTTGATATAACGATATTGTTATTTGAATTTGTTAACACTTTTTGTTAATAGCACATGGGATAAACTATAATGGTAACATAAAGTACACTCGTTGTTATAATTTGTTTTGTAATGACTTTAAACAGTAAAATTTATAAATCTAAGTATGTTATTTGTAAACTCTTATTGTTAAATTATCGCCCGCAAACCATATTTTATTGTAAAGCAAAACGCTGATGCAACGTGCTATATTATGATTTTTTTGTTTTATGTACAAAAGTAAGAGGCAAGATAGATATATAGCTCAAACCATGTGATATCTAGTCTTTTTCCATTAAAATTTGAACTTCCTTTTAAGCTCTAAAATAATATTTAAGCGTTGAAGATTTTTTCATGATTTCCTTGAATTAAAATCGGTGCATACCTATTATTTGAATGTAACAGACCACCGCCATTTATTTATTGTCTAGTGGCCTCTAGTGGCACTTTTTTGGAACTATTGATTTCTAATTGCAATGCAAAATTAAGATAATAATGCACTTCCAAAGTCGTACGACATTTTCTATAGACTAATATGAAAAAGATAGCAATATATTAGAATAATGTAACTAAATCGTATATAATATCAGTTTGTATAAAGGGACGTATGTAAATGATATGTTATGTGCACATTGGCAAATGTAATGCGGTGAAACAGGGGCACCCAATCTTAA
The DNA here is from genome assembly GCA_018251915.1 of Urbanus proteus proteus. Lineage (NCBI taxonomy): Eukaryota > Metazoa > Arthropoda > Insecta > Lepidoptera > Hesperiidae > Urbanus > Urbanus proteus. Next base: position 17,336 of record DWPV01001288.1, on the reverse strand, counting down.
AAACTTAAGGCATAATGCACAATATCTGAGCACAATAAGTAATGAATATTCGAGAGGTTTCATACCTAGCACCTTAATGTAACTCCAGTGAAACCACGATACCTAGGTTCGCCTTAATTGAGAACAATTGAATTGCACAAGCCCACATTTTTATAACTCGGAATCTTTTATTTCATTTATAGAATATTTTTAGTTGTAAGTGTTGAGATCAGTGTTTACTGTGTAAGCACACAAAGAATTCAATTCAAAAGAATAAAAATACAATAACGTTGCTATGATTTAATTTGAGTCTTATTTAATTAACCTATCCATATCCTGCAAGAATACAAATGTGTAGTTGGTAATGCAGAAAACAATACTCCTTATATCATGTGAAGCACCTGGCTCAAAGGCTGGAGAGGACCATTTCCATGAGGATTACTTGGGCAATCACCCTTTGATACCACCATTCAAACTATAACACCGGACCCACACCGCTACGGTTGGTAACCCAAAAAAGCTTTGAAAAATAGTACATAGCGACGAAATTAGATCATTAAATCTACGAAAAGAGCTACGAGCCTACGACCACCGGCACCTATATTTCTGCTGTAGCTTTAATTCTGCGACAATTTATATAGTGATTTTTAATTTCGTATTTTTAGATATTATTATTTTTAGGTAACTATTAAGTTTAGATAAAGTGAGTTATTTTATATTCACATGAAGATACTTCGTTTTTGTCCTCAAGACCTTCAAGTTTATCACGAAACTACTTTATCATACAAACTTACCTGTCATTTTGGTTAACTAGTTGTTTCCTAACGGAAGTTATTTCCTGATAATTGATATTAGTACACGCGAAGGCTACATAGCATACCCTCTCTTAGCATATTTCTAGCATTCTTAGAACACGACCCGTTTCGTACGTCTGTAAGCTTAAAAATATGTTACTACTAACAATGGCCAGGTTTGGTCAAATATTTGTAAGTGCTATAATGTTAATCGGTAAGAATAACTTCTATAAATAAATTGATGTACTGTGGCGAGTTATGTTTAAGACCATCGAGGTCCTCTGGAGTGGAAACATATCGCCTTCAAGTAGGGTAGATTTATGTCCATGTGTCCTTGCAGCTGGTCATAGTTTGCCTCAAATTAATGCTGTAAATGAAGGAAGTTATAAATTCTAGGGCCGGCTATAATTCTTTAAGAAATTACCCATTTTATTCACTACAGGAATGTGGCATATGGATACATTAGCTTTAAAACGTGATGTTGATTCCGAGTGCGAAACGGAGTGGTTGACTTTCATCGACGATACTGGCATCCCGCATATCCTGAACTTTTCATCGCTTCCTAGTAAAATCGACGATATGTCCTACGGAGACGCTTATTTTTCTTTATTTACAAGGTATCAATCTATTCTTTCATGTTCCTCATACCTATTTTACTGAATTCTATAGTAGGTAACCAAAAAGTTACCTACCCGCTCAGCGTGGTAATGGTGCAGCATGATAAAATTACGGATAATTGGGTAAATAATTTCTTAAGTGACAAACCTTTCATGGTACAGTCAGTACCCTTAGTTTGTTACGTTTTTTGACACGATCTCTGTTTATGTTTACGTCCGTTTTTCCATAGTAAAAATTTAGTACCTAAACTGTCCGCTAGGAGCGCTGCATGTAGATGTATGGGCTCAAACGTAAACGAGGAACGTTTCACTAAACATAATAACACGTAGTAGGGGTACATGCCGTACCTCAAATTACAGTATATCTATATACACTCTTTCCTCTTTCCTTAACTTGGATGAACAGCATATTTAAATTGGTACTTAACACAAATAACACAGAGCATTCATTTTTAAATAAACATTTTAGGAAAAACGCCGATACTCCCGAGATGCTTACAGTGCCGGATTCGAATACTAAACTCAACAGTGAATATTTTGGAGACTTGAAACCTCTAGTTGTTGTAACACACGGATGGCTCTCCGATGATAAAATGAGATGGGTACAAAATATAAAAGATTCTCTTTTAAAAAAGACCGACATGAACGTTATAACTGTGGATTGGAGTGAAATATCTAAAACTCTAATTTATCCCTGGGCTGCATTAAGTACTAGATATGTAGGAAAGAAACTGGCAAAATTACTCGATGCCATCACAAGATCCTACAGTATAGAAGGAAAAGACATGTATTTAGTAGGACATAGCTTGGGAGCACATGTTATGGGATACACTGGAATGTTTTCAACGCAAAGGATACAAAGAATTACTGGCAAGTTTTTGAAATTGTAATTACGATTAATTAAGTAATTTATTTATGTAATGTGAAAGGCGGTGAGTAATTACCATATGACATATACGCAATATATTATGTTGTTGTAGGTATCTTATATGATACAACAATATTTTCATACATCACATTTTGTAAGTTCTTTATATGTCGTTCCTTTTGATCAGGCTTAGATCCTGCTCGGCCTCTCTTTGAAGTACCTCTCATGCCACCAGACTTTCGCTTGGAGCAAAGTGATGCAGAATTTGTCGATATCATACATAGTTGTGGTGGAATTTTGGGGTACAAAGATAGTCACGGGCACGCAGACTTTTATCCGAACAATGGTAAATCCCCTCAACCAGGCTGTGAAGGGATTCTTGAAAAAATGCGTAAGTGAATCACCCGTACGTATATGACACACCGCACACCGACGAAATATCCTATCGTAACCCAACCTGCCTTATAACAATGTATTAAAGAATGAGGCGTCCTCATAATATACATAAAACTATATAGTAAATACATAGGAATAGACACGAAGTCTCTCCTATGGAAAAATCTGCTTGAAAATAAATATGAATATTTTCTTTCCGAAACCACAAACCAACATAAAAAAATCCTTTCGCCTTAAATTAAAAGTATGCATAGGATGAATAGTGTGGTCCCTATTAAATGATATTTTTAAAATTACAGAAGGTTGTAGTCATGGCCGTTCATGCTTGTATTATGGCGAATCCATAGAGTATGACTCTGGAGGCTTCGTCGCTTACCCTTGCCAAGACTGGGAATTGGAAGGAAATGAATGTAAAAATAATTCACGATACATGGGATATCCCGCAACTAACTGTAAAGGTGACTATTACCTACGTACCCGAAATGAATCTAAATTTGTAATAGAAGAGGACAATTGACAATTTTATTATTGTATTTAAAATGTACTAATGAATAAAATACTATTAGATGCATTATATTATCTTTATTTATAATATATATTATCAACAGTCAAAATTAAATTCATAGTTTACTTTACTCTGTCTCCTATTTAAGAACTGTTTAAGAACTTCCTTACTTAACGTTAGTATGACGTCACTTTCGAAATCATAGCGAGCTCTCGATACTCGATAGGTGTTGCTTCATGCTTCACTATGGTGCTACTGTCTAACCATACATAAATACTAATATACTGGAGATGTCTAACGTAATCGTGTCGTAAGGACGATACCTTTACATCAGCGTCTATAGAAAAGTTCGTGCTCGAGCTACTGATTTATTTATTGACATTGGTTAAATCAAAATGTAAGTTTTTACCATAGATGTAGGATCCTCCATGATCTAAGCTTTTTACTATCATAAATCAGGATAACGTCTACAAATGGAAATGTTTTGTGTTTATTTATTCTACTACTGAAATAAAAACAGTATAATAATATGGCCTGGATTTAATCACTCTGCCCAATAGGTGACAAGTGTTATAAATACTGCCCGGTCAATGTGATTATTTCTATATTTGTTATCAGATTGCCCTCTCATATTGGGCATTATTCTCAATGCCCGGGCATTGTTTATATTGTCCAATTAATCACTTGGTCCATAACATATATACTTAATTGTCTTTTAATAATTATAGTAATCAAACAAGAAAATTCTGCATTAAACATTTATTGTTTTAATTTATGGATGGTCTGAACATCGTGTATAAATAAACAGCTTTAGAAATTAACAAAAACATGTACTTTCTAACTTAATAAATTAACAACAATTTACTACTTATTGAACAACATCTTTTCCGCGTTATCTGTAACAAACAAAACATTGTATTAAATAAATTAATTTATAAATAAATGGTTCCAGTGATGAAAAGAAAACTCAGATATGTAAAAGAATACATCATTATGTATCAGTCGGGAAAAGAAGACAAAAATATATTAAATCATCATACAAATTTTAACCTTCGTGAGCATTATTTAAATGTAGTTTTATAGATTTTTATTTAAGCAGTAATATAAATATCCTTTTTATGTAATATGTATTGTGTATGAAGTATTACACCAATACATTTATCAAAAGGTAAAGTATTTGTGTGTAGTGGTCTACAATAAAGATTAAGTTTATATACCTTTATCAAAATATAAGTACTTGTTTTAAAGCAAACATATTTTTTTCACATTTAAAATACATTATTTATAAAAATAGTAAAATACGCACCTGAACTACGAATTCTCGAATGCTGTTACTCTACGATCACCTGTAGAAATTTTTAAATTGACATTAAAGCAAATATTCATCATTCATTTATAAAGTTTGGAACATATACTTGAATTCAAGAAATAACATTTTACAGTATAGAGAACACAAATACCCCAGGAAATACATATATCGTAGCTACAGATTCCTATATTTTGCTTTAAGGGTATACAAATGGTAAAGTTTTAATATTTGTGTTTTACAATTTAAAATATGAGTTTTTCAGTATAACCTTAAAACCCTACGTAAAAGGACAACCATATATTATGGTGCTTTTAACACTTATTATACATATAAATGAATAAAAGTAACTAGATACCAGATGTCCAGTACTTGTGTTCTCCGGTTTTATTCAAATATGAATGATCCGATTTACAAAGTTTTTATTCAAATTTTCACTCATGTACCTAATCTGATTGATCAGTACAAATTGTAGCATTCATTACCTTTTGCAATTTAATGGCTCAACTAAATGCCACAACATTATAACAGGACAACAGTTGTGTTACGTTGTTTAGAATTACACATAGAGATCTTTTTTTCTGTTCATGCTTAACTAAATTACAAGAATTTTTCTATAATATAGACACACATATTAATGAAATAATATAAATGCTACTAGTATTGATTTGAAAGTACTAGGAATGCTTCATATATTGGCATTTCACTAAAGTGTTCGCCAACACTTAGGGCAGCTCAGTGAATAACTGCAACAGACTGATATTATAACAAATACCCCATACGGCTTTTATGCACCAATCTCTTCAAAGTTCGTCAATAAATCTATGGTACTAAGCAACACTTAGATACTCGGCTCGTACAGACTAATAGGCGCGAATACAAGTAAATCAGTAACTGTATCGATCTAGAATCTCGTTATTGGTCATGTATATTCGTCCGTTCTCGACGCTGTGTCAGTATCTGAACACCATTAAAGGGATAACCAAATACATATATAAATATGTATTTGTTGCACTCGTGCGACGCATTTACTTGCGAGTATTTAATTGTTGCATTACAATAATCCACATTTCCAAATATATACTATTACATATACTATCCTGAACGTTAATCAGTGACATAAATAAATTACCTAACAACACACATTCTAAGAACTCTATGAAGTGGCTAACTTATAGTGAAGGCAAAGAAACAAAAAATATAGATCAGTTAAGCAGCACTTGTAACTATCGCATAAAACTGATTATTATGATTAACTGGAATGAATTACAATATTACTTTATAATGTGCACCAGCTACCCATGACTATACATAATGAAAGCTATGAATCAACGATTAAGTTAACATGTATTCTAATCACCCCCTCTTATGTGCAAACAATGAGAATCGCTGCAAACATATAACATATGATTCAAAATAAACATGAAAAAAATGGAAAAAAGAATAAAATATACAATTTTCTAAAGTGTCTAGCCCGGGGACATTCACTATGTAGTTAACTACATTTCTTACATTATACTGGTATTACGCATTTAAATTGTTTAATTTCAAAACTATTGATGTACATTAAATTTTTAATCTACATTTCTCACCTCATAATAAACATTATGAAAAATGGCTGTTAAAAGAGCGACCTATTACTTTGTTTAAAGTTTTTATATTTAGCTATTTTTAATTCATCTATACTTACAAGCTCAATGTACGCATAAAACATTAACAATGACAACATAACTCCCAGACAAAATTTGAAAAAATATTTGACAACTATCTGATTGGCTTAAAACTTGAATTACTTACATTAAAACTTGAATAATATACGTCTTCCCATGGTTACTTTTATCTATTTTAATAATTTTGATCAAATCTTGTCTTAAACAGATTGGATGTGGGCTAGTAATCATTCCATAAAAATAATTTTGTACCCTCTGATATTAATTTCAGTGATTCTTAAATATCGAGTTTCAATAAAAGATTATATTATATGTAATGCTTAATTATACTTTAGCAGATGTGACTGTGGTTTACATTATTTTCTAGCATATCAAAGGCTTTATAAGTTAAAAAAATCTTAGTACGTATTTAATTGTATAGGGATTCTAATGTAAAAAAATCTTATTTACATAAGTGTAAATGTTCTATAACAAATAGTTATTGGTGCTAGGTGCTATATAAGGCTACACGGTTAAGGCATTAATAATTCTAACACAGAAAACCACCATAATTGTAAAGTCTTTTCGAGTCAATGTCCAGAACGCAATTGGCATATTTTGACAAAGTTGTTAAGACATGTTCACCTTGTAGATAGATGATGGTCCCCTCATATCATGGCCTCTGCAAAGAATAAACTTATTACCATGTGACAATAATAAAAGGCACACATAATATATCAAACTGTATAACACAAAAAGATTCTTGAATTATGAATATGGCAAAAATATATAGATATTTTATTAAAAATGGTTTAAGGCAAAAAATATACTTGAAGGCTGCGCAGCCCAGCGTGCTGTTTAAAATTTTCTGTGTTTAAGTTTAAATGAAATTTTATTAATCAGTTATAAAACATACAATACTTGTATTGTACCGATTGCTGGTTATACATTATTATTGAACACTCGGTCACACTCAGACACTTTTATTGAGCCTTACTGTTAAATATTTGCCTTGCCATATATTATTCATGAAACATGAAACTTTTTGTCAATCAGAGATGTGGTTTGTGCGTCATTATAAATCTGACGGGAAAAGAAGACAAAATATAATAGACTCATCATACAGTATTAAGATGTGTTTTATAAGTTACATCATCGAGATAACAGGAAACCATCTATGTAAAATAACATGACCCAATAAATATGGCAATTACAAATCTTTGTAGCTATTTCAGAAATACTAATTCCATTTAAATAAGTATGACGTATTTCACGTGTTTTCCTTTTATTTCGACAAATTAAAAAATATTTCATTAATATTATACTAACCTCGCGTAACATAATCAACAACCGCAACCATGACAACCGACAAGTTCTCTTGGCCAACTAAAAAAAAAAACAATTAATTGAATATAATGTGTATACGTTTTTATTACAATACAAACAAATTCGATTCTAAGATAAATCAGAAAAAATGTTCTTTTAAAAAAACTATATGACATTTTGCCGCCTGGGGCGTGGCAATTTGCCGCTCACGACATAGGGCGACAAAAAAGAGGTGTCTTTTTGTACAACATACAAATGTAATTGACAACAATATGTAATTGATTTTGTAAGCTTAGCTGCCTTATTTTTGTTTTTTGTCGTCTTATCTTACACATAAAGACAAATTTGATCTCTATCGAAGATTATGAATGAATCGGAATATAATAATATAATATAATGTGTTATAATATAATTAATGTGTATGTATATATAATGTGTGTTCCAATATTAAGATGTCTCAAACAAAGATAAGTGCATTTGTAAACAAAAAAGATGACATTAATAAATTCACAAGAAAAATCATAATTACCTTTATATTACAAGCATCACAGCATTTAACTAAAAACGGAAACCTGTAAATACAATAAAAATATTAGTCATGTTAAAATGATAATACATAATTATATATAAAGTATAACCAAATGGACCATAACGACAATATTTATTTCGACACCTTCAAATAAACAAAGTTATATATTATATACTATAGGTAAATGAACCCTTGAATCAATCTACACAACAATAAGAAAAAAGCCATATAATAATTCCATATTTGTGTAGTGCCAAAATTTGTTCATAAAAAATATGTACCCATAAATATGCAAGAACTTTAAAAGTATTATGGCATGTATTTAATTTCCATATGATGGAAAATTCTGGTGCACGGACGAATATTATTAGTAATTTAAGTTATTTAGTGTAATGTTAACTGGCGCTTAATCATTGTACGTCAATATAATGACCGATCAGTTATAGGTCAGCAGTTAATTAATGTCAAATTTTGTAATCCTGCAACATAATTGTACAATAACCATTGTTCACTAACGTTAGTGAATAAAAATATAATTCTTGCTATTTTTTTGAGAAATGAACGAAAACGCTGAAGTCACAAGGAACACCGGTGAACATATTGAATACATAAATCGTACAAAATATTTATACAGGTAATAATTATGTCGATGTCCGTGAAGTTTCTGGAAGTACAATGCAGATATACCATAGACTAGATTTGACTAAATCTCTGAAAAAATAGCCACATGCCTCCATGTAGCCGTTAAGTTAGTCAAATTTTCTAGCTCTTCCAAGGCTTTACTAGACTTATCAGACTATAATGATTGTACCTAATCTTAGCATAGTAGCTAAGACTTGTGTTTAATCGTAAGAAAAATTCAGATGCAGTCTAAGGTGTAAAACATTTAGCTAATCAGCAAAATATAATTCTTTTTGACTTGCCAACACTGAGGAATTTTTAAAACATCGAATGTTAATTGACTTTTATAATTAAATTAATACTTGTAGCTGCATTAAAATATTATCAAAGACTAATTTTTCATTACATCTGACGAATTTGTTGTTTTGAAACTGAGTCAATAACAATTTAAATATATATGTACATGGTAATTTTCTTTGTACTTAGATTTTCCTTGAATGAAAATTAAAGTCCTTGTTACAACAATGTAGATAAAATAAGATATTTTAAACACGAGGGCCAAGTCAAGACAAAGTCAAATTATTTGGAAGCAGCTATATGTATCTCTATGTTCAGTGTACAAATTGCACTCCGCCTTCCTGCGCGGATCTCGAGTTCATAAAAAATATACACATTTCATAATTAATGGAACCAATCGAAGCATCGTCGTCGTCGTCCAATTATCGCATTGGCCCTTGTTATATTCAGACGTAATTTAAATTTAGGGTTAGACCCAACTAAACCGCTCGGAACAGTACTTATCTATACTTTTTGTCGCTTATTTAATAGCAGAGAATAGAACAGATTTGTTAAAAGGCATACATCATCAGACAAATGCCAAATAGTCACCATCTTTTATCGTATCCATGCAAAACACGTCAATATTTTTACGTCTTTCCTTTTAAAATTCTTTATATATATAACAAGTCCATAAATGTCACATTGAAAACTCTTAACCAGTCAAAAGTACTTTTGTCTATCCGATTCCATCAAGAAGAGTAAGCGGTAGTTTTGTCAGATTATATCATTCAGTCATTAATTATAATATAATCAGAGCGTCTGATGATTATGATGCTGAGTCCCTGTCTGCTTATTTCATCATTTTCTTTAACTTTCAAACCTTACTTAACCAATCATATAATTTTCCATATAGGGTGATTTAGATTGGTGCTCTAGGGGTCAAAAGTAGTTTCGAATAAGAGTATTAGTCATAACTACTTTTAACCGCATTGCAGTCAAAAGCACTATTTACCATTGACTTTCAATCAAAAGTACTACTGACCAAACCAAACCGTTCGACCAGAATACTTTGGACTGATCTTGCTAGTTAAAAGTACTTATAACTGGTTGAGAGTTTTGACGTTTATAATGACCATATCCGTGGTTCTAGAAGCTAATGATCCGTTCGGATCCATTTCGGATCTGGTTTTTTTAAGATCTGTCAGATCAATAATACCGAAATCCTCACCAGAAAGTGTACATTGTTGTCAAGTCCCAACTACAACGCTTCAAGTCAGATGTCAGTTCACACAAACTTGTGCTGGTCGTTTAACGTCTAAACATCCAATCTCACTTTTAGTAATCTTTACTATCAAACCCAAGAATGTAAATTAAACACATCCTGGTATGTTTAACAATTTAAGAGATCGTCTTATTATTTCTTATTTCCTACTAGTGCAAGCGCATGTATTTTTTATACGCAAGATAAGGTAAAGGCTGTTGTTCTTATTTACTTACCAGTTCAAATAACAGCTAGGTAGCATACAGAAATTTCAAATATCGTTCATCCACTTTAAAGAATCGAGACTTTCCCCAAATTAAATCTTCTTACTCTATCATTATATCTTCTGAAGTTATTGGAGTAACGTGTCATTTCCATTTCTTCTCCGGACCTTTTAACGCAGGGAGAATGAGATAGCAGCTATTTGAAGATAAGGCGAAGGCATACTTTGATTGTAAACAGAAAAATATATAGAGAAAAATACGGCTATAAATGTCGAATAGCAGGATTACCAAACATATACTTTTAAAGTATTATATAGTTTCTACTACAATTAATGAGAGATTTTACATTTGGAAAAATGAATGAGTTTAGGCAAAGAAATACTTTTTTTCTATTATTCATGCATTAAAATACTATTTTCCAAACGAAATATTGACAGATAAGTATTGTTAATACTTTTTAGTGATCTTTAAATTCAATGGTATTTATGTGTACTGGATTTTTTCTGTCCACACATTATTTAGTTATAGAAGCCCATAAATAACCAACCCTAAATAGTTTAATGTCTTGAAGTTATGTCAGAAAACAATAATTTAAGATATGCCCGGAGAATTCACAAAACACTCGAATGAATGAGACAAGTCTGTCCACCGTCCATCCTTTAAACCAGAACAACACCACGACCAAAAAAATTAGGCTAAAGCAAAATTTATAGGGCTCTCATGCCAACGTAGTGTGCTGCACACACAAGCTTTATTAATTTTAATGTTTTTAGTTTTCGAAAGGTTTCGTTTGCGTTTGAACTGGTAAGGATGGAGTGGTCGAGTCACCGGTGCCTACACTCCAGGGCATTAACATTCAAAACTATTGTCATTGATCCAAAATATAAAAGAAATATTTATATTAACGTTAACAATTTAGTAGTTTTAATGAACCATATAGATCATATGAAACGATGAGACACCAGTCCTGTGGATTTAAAAAAAGATTTAATTAAATAAAACTCCTTACACTAGTAGTCCATGCGTATCACTGCACCTGTTTTGTTGGTCGCGATGTGGAAATAACGAAAACCAATTTACAAAAACTACACGGGAAATGGCACGAGAAATTCGACGAAACTGCTGCTAACGTCGTGGTCGGTCGTTTAGCTTCAATATTACCTCCTTTATTCCAAAGCCGAAACAAATAATGGAAAGACAATTATAACGAACGAGATAAAGACGAGACAAAAAGAAAGACATTTAGTCTGAAATTAATGAATCACTAACGGTGGATCTAAGATCTAAGCCAGGACCTTTATATAACTTTGTTGAAAACAATGCTATGACATTAAAATCTATAACGAACCTTATTGAAACAAAAGCAAAACATGAGGAGACACAATTTCAAGTAACAATTGACAGAAACATTCAAACAATGAGCACTCCTCGACGTATTCAGTTCTAGCTCAATGAAAAAGAAGGTAGAGTAGTAAAGTATGTAAATAATTTGAAACTGAACGTACTACTACATACACTACTCCACTCAAAAAATATAACCTGTTCCTAATTAAAGAAAATTGTGAAATTTGCCGTCCCCTTAATGTGCTGCACAAAAAATACAAATGATATACGGCAAAAATAAGCGGTAATTTAAAACGTATTGCCGCCCTCTAAAATTTGTCGTGTGGGCGATCCGCCCCTGACACACTGCGCCTCCAAACGGACTAAAAATAACCTTCCGTCTAAAACTTAAGATCCGTTTGGTTAAAAAAAAAACATCTATCAACAAAGATCATTTGGATCATATCCTGAAGGATAAAAGTATTTCGTATATTCATTTTGCATTTACTGTTTATTTGTACAATAAGATACATAATGTGAAAATTGAAAAAAATATTAAAACCTTTACAATTGATGAAAAACTAAGACCATCGCATACGTGTCATTCAATCCATGGAAAGAACAAATCGAAAGATATTTTTAAAATACCAATATTCACTATCGCTACATAGTATAAAACAAAGTCGCTTTCCACTGTTGTCCCTGTGTTTACTTACATCTTTAAAACTACGCAAATGTGTTTTTTTTTAACATCCAGAGTGATTCATGAGGAAGGTTTGTTTGTTTGTTCATATGTTATTTAACGCGTGCAAAGCCGCGGGCAAAACCTAGTATTATATAAGAATATTTAGTATATAAGAATCAATATTAGTTGTAGGTAAGCGTTGTAACGATACCATACAGTGGATTTTCAAATCTTTTACATATTTAAATCAAACTTGGTCCAAATCAATCATGAAATCAGAAATGATTTAGATTGTCAGAACATTGCAATAAGATTCTGGAAAAATAGACAAGACATTCCACAAAAAGACAAAATTGAAGCAGCAGCAATCCTCTTCTTTGAAAGTAAATCCTGAAAAAGAAACTTGTATATGATTTTTGTCTAGTCCATCTGTCTGTCAGTCCGTCAAGCTATTGTAGTTTTGTAACTTTTTATTTCGGGCGGGTGAAAAACAAATAACATTGTAATAGATCAAGAACAGCACATGGGATATTTACATAACATGGGGTATTCAAAAGTAAAAGTTAAAATTACGTTATATCAATTCTTGTCCATCTGTCTGTCTGTCTTGAAGGAAATTTAAACGAACTTGGGCCTGCTACGATATTATTTTTAACAGACAAAATTATTGGACTATTGAATTTTTTGACACAAAAACACATGTTTAAAATATTATAGGTGACGAAAGGTATTTTGTGCTATGTACTAAACAATAAAAAGACCATGAGCAGGTCTCTCGCTGATTCATTTCCTTCGTATTTATGTAAATATCATGGTTACTAAATATACATTTTAAAGTACCCATTGCAAGAAATATAAAAAAAAAAACTTATTTTTAAAGCAATACTAATGTAAATCGAGTTATTTATGCAAAATCACTATATTTTTAAGTATTAGCGACTATACCAAGTAATGAATTCTACAAAACAAATGTTGCTACTAGGTCATGTCCGCATTTCTGTGGCATAAACTGAATGTCCCACCAAACTACATACACACAGTTACTAAGGATATATTTTTAGAAAAGCACTCCCCTTTTCACTGTGAAAACAGTATATTTTGTTTTCCTGGGCACAGATCTAACCCCGTAATCCCGTAACCACGTAAGACCGCCAAATATATTTGTAATCCAATTCTAATTATAACACAAACTAAATATGAAGGCTTAACGTGCCCTTCGAAGTACATATCTGTAATTTAGTGATTCATCACCCACAACAACAAAATATGAAGAATTATGTTAATAATTTAGTGATCGTGAATAACAATAATTTCCTAGGTAGCTTGTACTCAGTTGTTCGGTTCTGGATAAATAACGTCATTTTGACTACAGTATACATTATTGTTGCCTAAATAAATATTAACAGGCCTTAGGGCTACAGTAGTTCCTCAACTTCTCTGTAGGAGGAATGGTGATAACAGATCTCCTTGAAACCATCCAGTAAGCGGCTAGTTGTAGTCTCTTTTATGTAGACCTCCCAATATAGGAGTCGCCAAGGGGCGGCAGCCCCGCAAACCCCGCATAGATTTAAAAATCCTATTACACATTAGATTTCGACCGTTAGGGGCAAATGCGAAAAACGCTACAATCAATGTTCCATACGTGAACTACCCCCCTCCCCTGGATCATCAGCTGGCGACACCCATGACTCCCAATCATACTTTTAATAAACGATACTCCATCAGCTATATTCGTTTCAATTTGACAAATACAAATACTAATTGATACCATATTGCTACCAAATATAGTAATAAGAAAATTATGAAAAATCAATTTTACAATATCGATTGATATAAGAATACACTAGAATATTATTATTCATAAAAAAATCGTTATAAACGTTACTATTTGAGCATCATTAAACCAATATATAAAATAGAAAGTAATGATGGAGTATGTATTGCTAGGGCTTACCATTATTTTACTCGATACTTACCCAGACTTGGCAAATAGTTTTATAGCATTGAAGATGAAATCAATTGGGTCGTTATTCAAAGCGCTAAAACGAGAAGTCTTATGAACAGATAACACTCTTCATCGCATGGAAATAGAATAACAGTAGGCGTCAGACCGAAGCTTCGGCTTCGGCCAAAAAAGCCACTTCCGGTGAAACCTTTGGTTTCAGTTTCCTTTCGTTTTCAAAAGGGCCGATATTTAGCCGAAGCCGACGGTGCTCGCATGCAGCGAAATAACTGTTACGATGGTGCGAAGGATAGAGATGATCATCCACGAGGACAGACACACACTTCGTTGTAAGCTTGCGTCTCCAGTTGTGTTTCAAACTCATATTATTTGGAAATATAATTATTTTTCAAGTTGCATAGTAATTTTAATCAGGTTTAAAAGTTATATTTTAACAGCCAGTCAACACAATCTCTTTAATTCAAATCCTTATACTATTGTATGCAAAATGAAACTAAAAAATTTAAGAGTTTTTCCATCCTTCGATTTTGGCTGAAGGCTGAGCCATAATCGGCATTGGCTACAACCAGAACTGGATATTCGGTCGGACATTAAGTGTCAATGTTAATAATATTTCGTCACAGAGTCGTAGTGTAGAATGACAATACCGGGTGGAGGTTGAATTTATCGTCCTTTGTCGATCTATGTAAAGAAACCTGAGAAGTGAAAAGCTTTCGCAAATATACTTTGTGGAATAATTTGACTGTGTCCAAAACAAAAAGTAATCCTTTAAAAAATTACGTTTAAATAATTCATACTAATTGTATGAAATTTTATCCCCACCTACAAATTAAATACATAATCATGTAAATATTATTAATTTAATCTAAAATATTGTATTAATAAATATATATATAAAAAGAAAATAATGTTAAATGTTAAGTCTCCAATAAAGTTTTAATTAATAAGATTATATAAGCATTATAGGATCATGCTGACTTATTTGTGCTCAATAAAGAAAAAATAATTTTATTCTTGTGTAAATTATAAACACAAGGGACGCCCACCCGAAAATTTTTGTTCTTATAGTGTCCGAAGATTATGAGTAATTCTAATACTTATTGCTCTAAATAAGCAGCAAAATATAATTGCCCAATAAATTTAATACATTGTGTAATGTATGAATTATTTTAAAATTTAGTTAAAATTTGTAGTAAAGTAAGATCATAAAATCAAAATCATTATATATATATGTATTTTTTTCATTAATTTCACTTAAAACATCTGACTTATTTTCACGTTAAAAATAATCCAATCATACGCCTTTCATCGTTAGGCAGCAGTGCTGTAATTTTAGGTTACAACAAAAGGCAAGAATGGAAAACTTACTATTATAAATAAATTGCGCGGATTAAATTATTTAGATCATTAGGACTGTTTATTCGAATATTTTTAAAAAGGTATCCAAAAAAATCAATACGATTTTACTTAGCGATAAATTATTTATTTATGAAGTAATATTTAAATTGAACGTTACACAATACTTTCACTCTTAAATATCAGTAAACACTAAGATTAGAAGTTATCCACATATAAATTGCAATGTTAAATAATTGCATACATCTCGCATACAACATTCCTTACAAAAAGTATACTAACATCTTCAAATACAATAGTGCAAAAATGTTTTGAACATAAACACTGCCACATTCAAAACATTACCATTATAATTATAATCTAACTGCTAAATCTTGATCTTTTAACCATGAAGTGGTATCACTATTTCAGTGACAATAATCGTTATTTTTCATAATAATCGATTCTTATTATAAATAGACATAGATATAGTCTGAAATTTGAAATAAGACTAAAATGTGCAGTTTCTATTAGAAAACAATTAATTCATCACTCAAACATTAAAATAATTATTTTGCCACATAACTACTTTTTCTAGTAATTTAATCTGTAAGTGAACATTAAATATCTATTTTAAATCACTATTATGATAATAATATATTCAACACGGAGTGAAAAAGACATGTATCTCTAGTTACCTCATATGCAAACATATTTCATACTTGTAGTTGAGATTTTTCTTACTTTAAAAGGATCAGGAAATTTGTTACTTTTAACGAGAGGAACAAGATGTAACCAAATGCACGGGTTACAGGAGAGATATAATTATTTTACGAGTATGCATTTATCTTCTTAACGACCCATAAATCAACGAATGTCAATTAGATTTTTTGTACATCTCTGGGAATATGTCACGCGGAGGAATTATCTAGAAGCATAATATAAGTAAGAAGTGTTGCAAAGAAAAATAGGGTATCACTTCCTCACCAGTATTAAAAACCCTTGAATAAGAAACAAGTGCCTTCAAGTAATTTGAGCGTGGTGAAGAGGAGCCTAAAAATTCATAGCCAATGAAGGAATGATTTTATCATATTATTTCATATGAATAGATAAAGACAAATTCTGCGTCTTTAGATTTGCCTTCAGGTCTGGAATGTCCTGTAATGAATCTTCATGCCAAGATTTGTAGGCAAATAAAATTTAGCTGCCAATTAATTAACATTTCAAACAGAATGTGACGTAAGTAAATAGGTTTCCAGCATTGTTTTTGGATATTTTATTTTTTAATCATTGTCGTATCCAATTTATTAAGAATGAACAATTTATTTCTGTTTTGTGCTATAAAAAGTACGTAAATTGTGTGTCTTAAAAATCATGTAATTTATACAAGAAATATTATTTTTTAAGAAGATCAAACACTCTTTGTTATAAGGTATCTGTAAATGGATTACCAAATACACTTTTTTCTTCCAAAATTAGACTATTTGGTATTTTAGACCATGATTGACAAAACACGCGACAGTGTAAGCATCCAAAACGCATTTTCCCCGTACTTTCCTTCTCTGCGGATTTAAAATCGCTCGCTCAAATTACGTGTCGGTACCAAAGATTTTTACCATAGATAGGCCCTGCGCATTCAAAAACTGTTTACGTTTTGCGTAACTGCTGAAGAAAAG
>DWPV01001287.1:0-21521 GCA_018251915.1 Urbanus proteus proteus | reverse complement strand
CGGGGGCGCCGGCGGGGCTCCGGGGCCCCCCCCGCCCCAGCACCAACCGCAACCCCCCCTACCGGCGATGCCTCCCCCACCGGTACCGCCCCCTCCACCGGAGTAGCTGGCTTCGCTGCTATAAGGCAGTTAGGGAAAGAGGAAAAGTAAGAAAGTGTGTAGTCAGTAATACTTTTACAGAAAGTGGATGAATATATTTTGCCATTAGTAACTTTGAATGAAAGTGATTGTTGACATTTATAAAATTATATTATGACGTTGACAAAAATATTAAGTTCGGTAGAAGCCGTTCTGGTATATTATAAAAGTTATTACAATAATAATATATAGTGTAGAATGTACACTTCGTAAGTTGCACTCTAGAATAACCTACCTATACACTTCCATACTTTTCTTGTTTTTCCTTTTTTGTTGTAGAAATCTAGATTTAAGTTCAAAGTTGATTTGACATCTTTATTTATTGATATTTCTATTTTTTCCCCGAGATCAGAGTACTGACTCGGGCATGTGTTTTCGATTGGAAATCGAAAATTCGTTTTAAGACTTGTAGTTTTTAAGTATTAGTTGTGTAGTTGTTGTGTGGACTTTTTTCAAAGCAGGAATGATATTTAAAAAAGTTACAGAAGAAATAAATTTAGGAAAATAAAATAAAAATAGATATGAAAGTTTAAATGAGGCGTTCCAACTTAGTCCTCAGGGGTAGCAACGCATCTGTGGTTAGCCTCAGGTAGCTCATATCAAAATCAAAATTAAAAACATTTTATTCAAAGTAGATTCTTAACAAGAATTCATTTTGACCGTCAATATTTTTTTCTCTACCACCACTTCGGAAGGTGTTTAGTCTGGGGTTGATAACAGATTTTTAGTAGCAGTGGTCACTTACCATCAGGTGGACTGCATGCTTATATGCTACTTTTATATTATAAAATCAATGATATTTTGTTGGTTATATCAGCGGTTATATATGACTAACGTAACTATATCTATGTATGTTTTGTGTGAAACAATTGTTCATATCCGTAGATTATTTTTAAATATAGACGTTTAAAACAAGCACGCTACCTGGTAAGTGGCCACTACCATGGACATCTGTAATCAACCCCAGATAAGATCACAGTCTACCTGAGGTCGACCACAGATGCATTGCTACCCCTGAGGACTAAGTTGGAACGCCTCGGATAAGTATGTCTCCCTTGAAACCAGAAATTAACATTTTTGGTAACATGTGTGTCATTTTGCTTTGAAAAAAGGCCTAAGATTTCTTTATAATAAGTGTACAATTATTGTACATTCCATTTGTATATAAAAATTAAGAAGTATATTTACAAGTCTCCTTCTATTTATAAATGTTTTCCAATGTACAAATTTTATCATATACAATCTTGGATGGTATGTATGTAGTTTTAAAGTATGGGGAAAAGTGTATGACATGAAATTAATGATCAATTATTAATACTTAGATGGACCTAGTACTATAGTTACCGAATTGGCGAGTATTATTCGGTTTTTAATTCTACTAAATACTCGGCCAAATAATCAATATTTAATCATAACGTGAAGAATCTTGTAATAAAATATATTTTATAATTAATTCGTTTTTGATTAGAGTTTTTTTAATGTATGTAGAAAGTATTTGTGTCAAATGCAGATGGTCTAAATTCGACCGTAATATAATTGTAGAAAAATAGTTTTTTTTATTGATAACACCAAAAGCGAGGCATTGCATAACTACCAAAAAAGTATATTGGTTGAGACATAAATTGAAAAAGGTGTGAATATACTAAACACGCTAAGTCTTGGTTTATATGCATCTCAAAAGTTCTTGCAAATTTAAGTAACCTTGAACGTGGTTGGGAGTTTGATGGGTGACCGAATCGTAAATTTTCCAAACTATTTTTTTCATGTTATTGATCGATTCTTATACTTAAGTAGCTGATCCCCGCGGTTTCACCCGCGTTTAAAAAGTTAAAAGGAATACATATTTAAACATAACTTAAACTCTAATGCTTTTTTTTTTTCAAAAATTAAAGTAGCCTATGGCCTTTGTTCTTCAGCTATCCTTCAGTGAAAGTCCCGTCAAAATCGGTCCAGCCGTTTAGAAGATTACTTCACCAAACAGATAGACAGACGGACCACAATTTTTAAATTGCATTTTCGTTATAGGTATCGTGTATACTTTCATATGCATTGAGTAAAAAAATGTTATATTGAAATCACAAACAGACACTTCAATTTCATTTATTTATATAGATAATACTTTTTCATGTCATATATTCCTTCCCCATACGTATAAGGCCTAATATAAATTATACACTAAAAAAATTAAAGGTTCAAATGGAAATCCGACATATTACAACATATTTTTTCTACGAAATATGTTGAAAATGAAATTTTTTGTCTAATCGATTAAATAATTACGCGAACACTTTCTTACAAGGCAATAACACTCAAATTAAATATTTATAAGAAGAAATGATAAATAATTAAAAAGATATATCAAATTTCTTTTTTGTATATTTATCTCATGGTAACTTCAAAATTCATTAGATTTTTTCAACAAGTATCTTAAAACAAAAAATATTAAGCTGACATTTGAGCAATTTTTACATCGTTACACCCATTATAGCTATGCAAAAATAACCCAAAAAAAAAAAACGAATTTTCTTTTGAATCTTTAATTTTTTTAGGTAGTATATAAACTATCTGTCCTTTTAATGTGTCAATATCTCGTTATTGTTATCTTTGGGTACATATTAGTAGTTTGTAGAATTTATTTGGTATTAAGGCTCACTGACATTTTGAAAGTTTACCATAGGAATGTAAGATTTTTTCTTACATATATGTTATATAAAATTCTATAACAAAGAAATATTAGGGAAATCAAAAATTAAAAATATCTTGTATAAAATATATATTCTTATATTTAATCAATATTAAAATGTAACTTGACGTATTATTGTGGAAATATATATATTTATAAAAAAGAATATAGTAGGATCATTGATATTTATTTCATAAATTATATTATACGTATTTTTATGAAATCTTAATTATATATAAAATAAAACTTTTATGATACGTTGACGTATGTAAAAAAGTCATATAAAAATACAAAAATTGTGCTATTTAAAAAAATGCAAGAATAGTATTTTAATGTACATGTTCGATGTTACTCGCGCTTGCTGTCTGTGTGTTTGAATTCAGTTGACACAAAAACTACTGAATGAAATTCAAGAAAATGCAGATATTTCCGTAGTATGTATCTCAACTTATTTTCTAGGATTTATTTCATTAAAATCGACCCACTCTATAAAAAGTTATTACAATTTAAAATCGTAAGTAATATTTCTTACGTGGAATTACGCAAGTACGCAAAGTTGCGGGTATCAGCTAGTTCTAAATATAGATTTAGGCATCCGTCTATAAAACTTTTGGGGGTACTATGTATAAATATATTTTTTCTTATACAATACTATACATTGTATATGCAAATATAAATGTGTATATCGCTTTTGTAAATGTTTACATTATAATATAGTTATACATGTATATAATATACACGATACAGTAGGTTGTTTTACATAAATCAGTTGTAAATACGTACTTTTATGACATATTAATTAATATATATAAATATAAAATTATTAAATAAAAGATCGCTTGCAGAAGACTTAAACCTAAAAAAAATTTTTATTATTGAATTATATTTTTCCAATATATTTATCGTATATTTAAAAATAGGCACGTGTTTATCCAAAAGTAAAAGGGTTTATTTTTTTTTTTTGTAAATAATTCTGGGTATTAAAAAGACACTAACATATATTTTAAATTAAAGAAAGAATGTAAATCGAAATCCTAACCTATTTTGGAATTAAAAATTAAAAAGAAGAAAGACTAGGAATAAAAGAATAACAGACTATATCGTTAGATACATTCCAAAAAAAGAAAGAAAGAAAACGGGTTCTTGTAATAGAATTTCTTATTTTTGTTATATTGTTTTGATAGTTGAAGAAAAAATCGAGAAAATTGACAAAATATTTTTGTTTGAATTTTTTTCGTTTGTTGGCAATCTTACCGAATTTTATGGGAGTATATTTTTATAAGAGTATATGAAAGGAAATTGTATATTATGTTTAGGCTTTTCTTGTATAGTAAAAATATGTTTGTAAAATAAAAAGTTATGAGCCGAGCAAAATATTTACCATAGTTCATCATAATATTTATATATTTTATAATACATAAATAGATATTTTATATAT
The DNA here is from genome assembly GCA_018251915.1 of Urbanus proteus proteus. Taxonomy (NCBI): domain Eukaryota; kingdom Metazoa; phylum Arthropoda; class Insecta; order Lepidoptera; family Hesperiidae; genus Urbanus; species Urbanus proteus. The sequence goes on along the minus strand of DWPV01001287.1, from coordinate 17,262 downwards.
TTCTACATGAATATATAAATAGTAGTTGTATATTAAACCATTATAATATTTTCAACATGACTATATTTTATACTATACGGTCATTTTCGCTAACAGAAAATAATTACCATAACAGCTTTAATTTATTACAAAAAAAATGTGTTTTTAGTTTTTAATTTTGTTTTTTTTTTAAATACGGACCTGTTTCAAATGTTCAACTATACTATTAAGCGTGTGTAATATATTTGTTAGTTATTTAGTTATCGCTTGCTCAAAAACGGTGAAAAATGTAAAATATACAGGGTTGTATATCTTGTTCCTTATATAGCATGTTGTTTTAACGTCGGCGAGAAACGATTGGCTATTTTGATAAAAATATTTTTTGTAAAAATTGAATAACTTGTGAACAAAATGTTCTATTTTGCAAAAAAAATGAACAAGTTTTTTTGGTACATATAACACATCTAGTTTTTATTTCTGTCGTGGTTTGAAAGGCATTCGAAAACAAGGATTTGCTAATATATCTGTAGTTAAATATCAAACTTGGTTAACTCCATTCTGGAAAATGATAGAATCTGCGTTTTCCAGAATTCAGTTAACCAGTTTGACATTTAACTACAGATATGTTTATTTTTTATATTCAAAAATTACTTTAAAAAATGCGTGAAACTAAAACTTTTTTAGCAATCTTAATACATTAATTTTTGGTTTTGCGTCAGATATTCCCGTTGTAAATGGTTAATCGCTTATTCGCCGGCGATAAGGCATTCAGTCAGAGCTCGGGGTTTCTCATAGCCAATGTGAAAGTATTAAAACATTTTTTTCTGACTGTACAAACTCGTTCACATTTGGCTCAGTAGAACTAGAATTTTCGATTATATTTTGTTACCTTCTCTTAATTTTTGATTTGGGAGTCATTAGTAATTTATGTCACACGTTAAGGGGGTCATGGGGGACCCAGATTGTGACATAGTGTGACAATGAGAAGGGGGTCGTAAGAATGTCACACCATGTAAAACTAAATTAAACTTAAGTTTACAAAAGAAACATAACAGGGGGTCATTGAAATGTGACAAAGTGTGACAACATCTGAAGTGAAAAATTAAAAAAATAGTGTGACCTAATTTATTAATGACTTCATAGATCAAAATTATTATTAATATAACTAAATTAAAATTGGTGAACGTTATTTAATTATAATAAATGAAGTTTTTTCTAAATATTTTATGTAGTGGTGCCATTGTCGTTACCATTTTACTTTAGAATATAAATATTTAAAAGATGTATTTTTGCTAGTTATTTTTAAAATTAATGTTTTTCGCGAAAGTACTTAAATTTAATATTTTTGAGATAGGTATTATTTGTAGATATTTTTGTATTTTAAAAAACACTCAAATACATTTTTGGTGCTTATATTATTAATTCCCACTTATATGAATGGAAAATATATCAAAAGAGAAATGAGTGACAACTTTCCGCAACTCGTCATGAGATGGTCTCAATAACATTATCACGCTATCGAAATATTCTCAACATTTTGCATATATGCAAGCTCCGAACTGGTACAGAAGGAACACGGCCGCTTCTCATGCATAATCAAATCAGGTTGGAGATCTCCTAAAATACAGTAATATCTACAAGTGAAATGTTTGCGTTATTTCTACCGACATCGATTTATTAAATGTTGTAGTTTTTAGTTTAGTTTATTTTTAGTTATTTTTGTAAACTATAGGTCTAGTAAAATGAGATTATCATCACGAATTTCATAGTTGTGTTATGTTTCTTTAATTTTTGTAAATATTAGGTTAGATGACAATTTATTACCATTATATTAATATATATTTTTCTCATGAATATCTCGGTATCACAAATGTTATTCAAAATCATTAAAATATCATATATTGCAAATGAATTTTGGATTTTATTTATTTACTACCTTTTTAGTGTGTATGTGTAAACTAAATTATTCTATTTGCTCTTAATGGAGAGTACATATACTATATCCTGAGACTAGTCGACATTATTGACTGAATAACTGTCATGATTAGTAAATACATACTCAAACTTACTATTTTTGTTGTAAAGAACCTTATTTTCGACTCTTTTAGATGTAATTTAATAGTAAGATTGTATTAAGAGTATATTACAATATTTGCATTGCGCTTGTGTTTAAAACATAGTAACAATGTTGTTAATGTAGTAAATACACATCAATAATACACATCAATTTGGCGACACACACAAATTAAAAGTAAAAGTGTTTGAATTATATTTTTAATATATTATTGATGTGCATTTTTTAGTAGAAACTGAACTGGAACAATTTTGTTATATTCAAAATTGGTGAAATTATTTTAGAATTTATCCATGAATTACGTCGCAGAAGAAAACAAGAAAAAGCAGCGGTCACAGTATGATTCATAATGATTATAAAATTAAAAGTACTCTTAGTACCCCTAGGGGTTCATATGAATGTTACAATGTGTGACAACTATTACTAAAGTGTTAATTTATTTTAAAACCCAATTTAATATGTCAATGAGTTCTTATTGTCAAGTGTAAAATATTACACTTAAAGGTTCACTTATATAGACATTGAACGTGACAGACACGTGCCGTGACAGACATAGTATATCGTTTCTGTACTATTCATCGTCGTCGTGGTATGATAGAAATAACATACTTTTATGGATAGATATTGTATGGAAAAATATATTTAGTCTGGCACGGCCTGTGCCTGATACGTTCAATGTCTGCAGATGTTAACAGGATCTTACTCATAATTATTCAATGTGAATTAAGTTAAGAGTGATATTAATTAGGTATAATTTTATAAGGGTCTTATAATATTGCCATCTCTGTTGATTTTTTATAAACGGTTGCATGTGTGTGTACGGCTTAACACGTTTTTATTTTTTATTTTTACACAAGGTTTTTATGGCACCGACTGTTTTTAATATATTACATTATTTATTATTTGGCTGTTATGTTTTTATTGCTTTATATTTTGATATTTTTTTCTATTGTTTTTTTTTGTGATCGTTTCTGTGTCTTATGGTTTGCGCGCCATCTATTAGCTGTTTGCGATGTTAAATGCGTATGCAAAATACGCGTTGGTTTTTCATCGTAAGCGGTTGTAATATAACGTGGATGATGCGTAAACCACTTTAATTTTACTTGTATATGTGACTGTGTAAATGTAACAGCTAAATGATAGCTTGCGCGCAGCTGTGTATATCGTGTCCTATGGGGCTCCCTTCAATGTATAGAGAGCATAAATATATCCCATTCAGAACTAACTTCTAATATGGAGCGGGTTTTTAAAGATGGGTTTGCAAATTTCTTTTTCATCACATAATCTGCTGGGTACTCCTCGCTTTTGACAAACCTCTGGTGGCGGGAAACGCTTGGGCATCCGACCGTCAAAGATATAATAACACTATTCCATGGCGGTCCGATGTCCAACTATGTACAAAACCCACAGCGGTGGTTACAAAAAAATAATTGGTCCTTCGAGCCGTATTTTCAAAATTTCAAACCCCGAACCCCGCCAAGCGTGAGCCCTTGCAGCCTCATTAGGAACGACGACACACGGCTGCGCGCTCTCAACGTCGATCGTATTGCAGGTCGCCGACCATACGCTTGGCAACGGGCACCCCAAGTGACGTCACTGCCGCCCCGTGAGCGCTACGTGTGTCGACGTTCCTCAGCACCAAACGGACCTCACTAGTGTAGTGTAACGGTGGAAGCCGGTACTCTTCTTTTTATAATCACCTCCCCCCAGGTGGCTACGGGTGGTGATGAGAGACTTAGTCTTTTAAGTCTTATTGTAAAGACTAAAATTATTCATCAACTCACGACTCGATTGGCCTCACAAGACTTCTGAATTGAGGTATTGTTAATCTTAATACTGAGTCGATTTTTAAAAGATTCATTGTTACTTATATTGTATTTTTTTAAATATAAAGTAGATTTGAAAATTACACTTAAACAACAAAATATGTATATGTATCATCGTTTCATTTGCCGTAACAAGCTTATAACTGTTCGGACGCGAGTCCTTAGACTAAAATGACTGAGTCTTTATTTCACAGTCTAAACTTTTTAAAATTGAGTCGAGTCTTTTTATAAGACTTAAAAGACTGAGTTTATCTCATCACTAGCTATGGGTTTCACATTGGTACCTTTAAACTACGGTACATTATACCAAGCGTGGATCGCTTGTGTCTAATTTGTCGAACTTATTAACCGACATATGTCAAATTGTAAGTGTGAATTGTTTTTGGGAACTAATGGGACCCTAAACACTTCTGTAGTTTGATTTGGAAACTATTTCCTGTGTAAATTATTTGTGTGTATACAGTAAAAAATAATAAAAAAAATTGATTGATTAAAAACAGTAGGTTGATTTGATTTGTATTTTTTTTTATCAAAAGACTGAGCTTGTTTAGTTTTTTTTGCAGTTGTCTAAAGTACTAAATATAAAAATAATATTTTATTTTGTTACCAATGTGTGTTTCACTTAAGTAGTTTTGATGTGAACAGATACATATGAGATTCTATGCGCGTTGCTAATGTGTACGCTTTTAAATTGTTGTATGACAAAAATAAAAATCTATAGTATTGGTATCCAAAAGTACTTACAACAAGCGAATAATAAATTGAATAATTGTATTGTTATATTATTTTTGTGGAATTAAAGATTTTACGCCGTTTGTTAATCAAAGTTTTTTATGGAAATAATTTCAAAATCGAATTACGAAGTTTCTGCCACCCACTTAGTAATGTTTTGGGTTTATTCATAAATTATGTTACACGTTTTGGGCAGAGAACGAATTGTGACATTGTTACAAGTCGTGAGAGAAGTCAATCGTGACGTCACATGTTAATGAAACTTTTAAAATGGCAAATATGTGAAGTCACAACAGAGGGGTCACAAGTGTGACCAATTGTGACAAAACTGGAAGGTGGTAAAAATCCTAAAATTCGTGTGACATAATATATGGATGTACCCTCTGGCTCGCTTCTTACACGGTGCGCCGTGAAGCTTGGGCTACTGTTTTAATTTAATTACGACTCTTTTCACCACTAAAATTAATAATTTTAATCTTTTTAACGATATTTTATTTTGTACAGAATTGGGAAGTGCATTTCCTTATTAAATGTTTTTGATTTTTGAAAGTGTAATATGTTAGTACGGCATGTAATCTTCACTATGCAATAGATATTTATTTCGTTGCTAAAATATTGAATCTGATTGAAGTCACAAATCTTGAAGTATTAACGGGGAGATTCTCTTTACAAAATACATTTTTTGAAGACTTATGCCTTACAAGATACACTTATTTGTAATATCTAATACAAATTGTGGTGAATACGAGTCTTATTACTGTCATAGTTATTGTATATAGTTAAAAAATCGAGACTTAGTAGGTAAAATTGTAAATAATATTAATTATTACTGTATATTGAAAAAACTGCGAAACTAAATTTATGTTACTTGATAATGATAATTCTTAAATTGTTATGTTCTTTATTTCGATAATTCGAAATATGACTGATGGCTTTCTACCCGCTTTGTTGATGGCCCTAGTTCAATTTCTTTAATAATTGTATAATCAATAAATAATAATATACATACGCGTTTTAAAATATACATACCAAAGTAGAAAACTGTTGATGTGAAAAAGGGTGTAAGTGCACCTTTTAAAATTTTCCAGTTACAACTCTTTGCTTTTGAGGAATTTCTGTTTATACAATAAGCGTGATACACTTCAAAATGTTCCTCCTTGAGTTGTATACCTTTTCTTTCGGATGGGAGCTACCTTCGTATATATTCACGAAAAAATCTTCAGAGATTATATGTGACTAGATTACTCATATATTACACCACACGAAAATACGACTTAATACGCACTTACACATGCATACAATGTAGTTTGAGTAGCTGTGTGCGTGTATTCGGGGGGCTTACAAATACAAACTGAACTTAGTCTTGTTTTTTTTAACCTGAAGAAAAATTTTACCCTTAAGAAAATTTAGACGTCAATATAATTTCTAAAAAACAATATAAAACGAAGTATTTAATACTTTTTCAACGTGAGGTAACATCCCATACCTATTGTAATAGCCAATTTTGTTAAATAGTTTGTCGCTTATAATATTAATTTAAACTGTAGGATACTTAACTGTTAAACTGTAACTTGATCAAATCTTCATTTCCTATTGGATTCCTGTGTTACGTCAAAGGGGTTCGTAGGGGTTCACAAAGTGTGACACGAGAGTTGGGGGGTCGTAAGATTGTCACGTCTTAATAAAATAAATATGATAAGGTAATATTTATTTAATTAATCAATTATAATTTGTAACTATGTTTTTAATATTCAACCTGTCATATAGGGCCCGATATCTATGTGACGTAACATATGGAATCCTATTCGTGGTATTAGTACGATATATTTTTATATCATCGATGTGTGAATTTTGCATAGCATTTATAGCTTAGATCTTATAGATTTGTGACTTACAATAGCTCAAACAAGCTTGATGGGTCAGTAGTGTTAAGTTTCAAGCATTAGGACACGATAAGTAACGTCAGTTGTTTCTGTGAATATCTGGATATGTGTTGGCTGAGTATTTGCGTGTAATGTAACATTTAACAGCTCTGAGGTGAGCGTTATATTGACTAATGTTACAGTATTGCATTACAGTCGAGTAATTGAGTTGAGCATTGCAGTGGTGAAATTTGCCGCATTACTCGAATAGAAATATTTGACGAGGATTATCTTAACAATGTTAGCCAATGTTAGTCTTCTTGAATAAAATAGCTGAAACTTGAAGCACTGAGGATTCTAGTGTAGTGTGTCATGTACACATACAAAGACAATGTAAGTCTAACACAAATTCTAATTTTTAGCTGTCCAAACCGAAGTTAAATGTGGCATCTTATAAAAGCGTTACGCTGGTTATCTGTTATATTACACGTAAATGTACTCGGTCAGTACCTTACATTAGGGTATTTTCCAGTCTCGCGAGTTTTGATTCGGATACATATCTCACACCTAAGTGTGATTTAATACACATTCGGACTCAAACCAGCGTGATAGGAAAATGACTATAGTATACATAAAACAATATTTCATCAAGTACCAAATTAAAAATAACCTAGATAAGAACCTATTATAAGTAGTCATGTGAGATTAAGTATTTTTTGTAATGTATTTTCTTATTTTGCCGTCATTTGCAACTAAACATTGGCGGAATACGCTCCATATATCTTTCATACACCAACCTCGCCTCTCCCAAAACTGGGATATGTAGTAATAGAAACTCAATATATTTATTTTTACGAAAAGCATAAATCAAACGAAAATTAGTACAAAATTTTAAATGTTTCCACTATGTATGACATTATCAGCCTTAGAAACATTTAATAATACTTGCCAAAAATAGCCTTATTAACAGATTCCATAGATTAAACAATAGTGTATCTATGTGTGTCATTAATTTGTGTGCGAAGTTGTTTCTGTGTGTGCGGATCTACTGTCATACCTTCGTTGTATAAAATGTTCTATTACAAGAGAAAATGGATGGAAATTCGTAGGTCCTCTTTTAAAAACTAATTCAAACTAAATTCAAATTTACGCAGTACAATATAGCCTATAGCACACCCATTATATTTATTCCTTTTTCAAGTTTCATGCAGAATTTTAATTATTTTTCTTACGTCAAAATCTTTGTGTGTATTATTGTCTTACACATATAATGCATACATACTATAACATGTACTCACAGTAACTACGTGCACAAATTAATGACGCCACATATGGGGTCATCGATAAATTGCGTCATATTAAGGGATACAAAGGGGGTCAACGTAATGTGACATATTGTGACAAACTAGGGGGTCATAAGTGACGTCAAAATTGTCGAAAATAATGATTGAAAATTTTAATTTCTTAAACACAAAATGTCGGTATTATGAAATTTGTGATGTCACAAGAGCCCCATGGTGAACCTCAGCAGGTCAAGTCTCACAAATATGTGACGTATGACAACAATCAAGCTAAAATAAGTTGACGCAATATAAAGATGACCTCAATAGTTAAGTGAATACGAAATTCTAAATAGTTTATTGAAAATTGATACACTGAGCTCGGCTTCGAATAATTTAATATACACAATGTAGACAGGAGGTATATACTGCGGAGCCAAAACTGTACATTTAAATACGAGAGAAAATGAAAAGGTTAAGTAAATATAAAAATGATTTTAGAGTACTCATTTCAAACTATTTTTGTTTTAAGACTCGACTCTGACGTTTTAATTATTCTTCCTCGTCGTCTTTCCGTTGCTGCTAGGCTCAAGAATGTCTACGGTAGTGCAGTAGAGCCTAAATTGTCTGTTATATGACTTGCTACTTATGAGACACATGTTGACAATCGAGTGTTAAAACAAAGTGTAGTTTGAAGCTAACTTTTATATTGTTACAAATAAATAAAATAAAAAAAATGAAAAAAATAGTACTGCTAGCTACTTAATTGAGTATTGCAGGTAGAAAGAAAAACATTTTTTTACTATGTACATAAGAATGTCTCTGGGGGGTCGTCCATGAATTGTTACAGGGGTACAAGAGTGACGACGGGAATTTTGTGACATCACATAATATAAAAATAAAATAAAAATAATGATTTAAATTTGCTGATGTCTTAAATTGTGACCAACGGTGTGACATAAATGTGACAGATTGTGACAGAGGATATACCCCCATATAAAATTTTGTGACATTTTATGAACGACCCCCTTTGTAAAATTGGACGATTATTTATAAGTAGCCAAATGTAAACACGTTATTCGATTTTGAAAATGTGTATTGTTGTGAAAATGTATTGATTGAACTTTAATTTTTCTAAAGACAAACATTGGACAACAAATTTTTGTTTTTTTTTTATTTTACTTTTTAAATCGCTTCGTATTGGATTTTTTTTGATTTCTCGCACTCAATTGTTTTAATGTCAGCTATTCTCTATCCTAATAAAAAAATGATTTTCCTACATTAGAATAATCTTCAATTTATTATTATACAATTTGATACAAAAATACTATTAAAACATTATTTTTGCCGTTATTTTACAAGGTTTTTGAACAACTTAAACTATTCAGCTATTTAAATATTTCCATCTAAAGTGAGTCAGATAAACGTTCTGTACTTCAAATATCCTTAGTTGACAACCCTCTTCATTCATATACCACAATATAAGAAAACAGCAGTCATATTGGTAGATTTGACACGCCCATAGCTATTATAACTAGCGACAATGCAGACGAGCGACTTGATGGAAAGCAGCCACCGTCACCTATGGACATTTGCAACATTAATAAAGACCAATGCATCGGTTTTGGAAACCCTACCTCGCTCATCCGCTGGAAACTAATTTTATTATCATTAGTGTCAATAAAGAATATATAAATTCATTGTATTTTCTTTTTTTTATAATGTGTGAGTTCGAAAGATACAAAAGTCAGCATCGCCGATTATTTATATAATTGAAACCATTTACCATTTTAGTTTGTTAAATGCTATGTATGAAAAAAATATATTTCCTTAAAAAAATCCCTTTCTTTTAGTTAGACAGTAAATGTTAGTTTCCAAATTTGATCTTCATAAGCAACACTATCAGTTGGTGCAATGATACGCGTGTTTTTTTGTTTCAAATTTTAACTCTCGAGTCCTGGCTTGGGATTTTTTTTTGATTAACTTAATTATCAAAATAGGCCCTATAAGTCCTTTCAGAATTTTCTCCAATCCTTATAGTTTTGGATATCTACGCACACTTGAAAAATTCACTAAATTCAGTATATTGTTTCAATAAAGAACTTAATCCAAAATTAACCTTTTTTGTATGTTTCTTAATCTCATGAACAAGCGAAAAGTAAATAAAAATGTAAAATAGATTATAATTTTATTGAACGAAGTTACACTTACCTTAAATTATATCCATAATTGGTATTATTATTAGAATTAAAAGTTATTTTTAAATATAGTTTTCATAATCGGCTGAACACTGCTTTATATCATTACTATAGCGTGTTATTAACGGTCGGTTTCAATAACTTACTATATCCGTAACTAGAGATTTGACAGTATACCTGTCACTGTCTTTTACATTGTAAACAACAAAGACAGGTATACTTTAAATCAGTAACGGATTATAATAAGTTATTGAAACAGGTCGTAACTCATGCGTCGCCTATATTCGGTTCACCGAATTCGGTAATACTGGCTTGTTTACAATGAGACTTACCGAACGCGCCCGCATTCGGATCAATCGGCTCGACTCGCCTGCTCACCAATCACGCAGTTATGACCGAATGCGGTCAACCGAAGTTTCACATAAGGTCGTTCACCGCATACCGCACCGAATTTACATTACAGTCAATTGGGGTAACTTTGACAGAACATCACTATATTTTTAGCCTACTTTTACTATTGTTAAATAAGAGACAGAAGAGTTTCATAATCTGTGACCTCTAGTTCATTTTCATACCCTCAAATTATATAACGCTTATAATAATCATAAAATTCATGAAAAACTGGCAATTTTGTTGTGTGTCAAAGTTAGTCCCACTATGGGTAACTTTGACATAGATGAAATTTGTTACAGGATTCATAACTTTTATACATTTTAAAGCTTCAGCTTAAGTTTGCCATAAAATATTACGAACGTAAAAAAGTAAATAAGTGCTTAGTGATTTGGGTGTCAAAGTTACCCTGATTGACAGTATTCGGTGGTTGAAGTCGTTTACAGCCAGCGGCTAACTAATGTAACCGCGTATCAAAATTGGTAGTAAGAGATTAAATTAATCATAAATATGTATTTTTATTTATTTAAATAGTTTTATAGCTTGTCTTAATGTTACTATAGATTGTATGAAAGCGATTCTTATGATAATGTTAGGCTAGGTTATAATATTGAAAAAAATATATAAAAATCGTGGTATTGTACACTGTAATGTAGTCAGTATCTTAAATACTATACGTGTTAGGAATGTTTCATGTTCTATGATGTATGTGCACTAGTAGTTAACAGAATATCGAGAGAAGTAGCTTTAATGCTTTGTGTCAAGAATGTAGAAGAATAGAAGTAAGAAGAAGCTTCAAGAGCAGAAGTTGAAGTGTAAGGCGTTACGTAATAAGAACGTAACTTCAGTTGGGACTTTTTACGATGTAATAAGATGAAGGAGGTATATAGGCCTGTTACATCTTTAGATATATATACCTTTTTAACTTATGTGTAGTTATTTTTTATGTTGTGTTATAAATTTGACGACCCGCGTGGCGGAACGGTTACCATACCGGTCTGACGCGCAATGGGTCCCGGGTTCGATTCCCGGCCACACAGACATCTAAATGATGAATTTAGATTTCTGTTCAGGGTCTGGGTGTTTGTGTATTCGTGCATGTGTGTGTACATGGCACCCACGACACAGGAGAAAATCCTACTGTGGGGCTATGAGTGTAGGAAGCGGTTTTTTTAATGATGCCTTTTCTAAGGTTTAATAGAAAAATGTTGATGATACGGAATGGATGTAGATGTTACGGAATTTTTCTTTCAGGTACTTTTAAAGTGATTATATCTTCATACCTTTTCTGATTAAGTCGAGAAATCGTAACAGTCCGGCCATGTAAGCTATGTAGATAATATCTGTCTTACAACATCTATTGTATAGTTATTGTATGTATCTGGCGTTAATGTCACTTCTTCAAATTGCAAATGGTTCAAAAAGCTATCATTTGGGTATATTGACAGTTTTTGCTTCATGTGGCTTATATTTTTTTGAAATTGATTTTAAAGATGACTACTTTTTTGTGAGTGACATGTAATACTAATAAATTTCAGTAACAATATTAAGAGTTTATTGCGTTTAGTGAAACGTTCCTCGTTTACGTTTGGGCCCATACATCTACATGCAGCGCTCCTAGCGGACCCTTTAGGTACTAATATTCTACTATGGAATACGGGTAAACGTAAACCGAGGTCGTATCAAGAAAACGTAACAATCTCGTATTAGAGGACTGCTCAATCGGGCCTTTAAGTTTTACAAATTTTTCTTACAAAATCTGTACACATACATATAAATGTAAGTTGATATAGAGATTGCAATTAATATTATGCTGATATTGCTGGCAGATAATCTTTCATGATAGATAATTTTGAGTAGTTTTTTTTTACATTTCACTATGAACACTTGAAAAATAGTTATTTCAAACTTATATAGAGTTCGTTGTTGTAGGATTCAGTCGTAGATTAAGAGTGTAAATAAATTAATTTAATAACATAAAGTAGTTTAATTAATGTTTGTATGTAGCATTTAGGGTGTGTTTATATAGAACAAGTTTCTGGTTAAAGACATCGGAAATATTATAAATGCACTTCGTTTTTTTGTTACTTAGTAATATTGTTAGAACATCGACAAAGCGGGTAAAAGTTATATTTTAACATAGTTGTAATGACTTTGAATATTTTTGTGAGAATGTATTAGGGAATCAGGATTAGCGTTTTATAAGTCTATGATTGCAAATAAGGTTGACTACGTTGGCTGTTAACGTTTGAACGATGGTTGCTCGAGCATTTTGTTGCTTAAGCTACTGGACAGTTGCTTAGGTCGCTTTTTCTTGAGCGGCAGATGAGCGGAACATATGCCAAAGATCTATACAACCGTAGATAAGCCCTGCGCATTCAAAAACTGTTTGCGTTTTGCGTAACTGCTGCTGACCAGTGCTTGAATATCCGTACAAATCAAATTGACCCTTAGAATAGATAACGGTGAGCTATGCAAGGGTTAAACCTAATTTGGTACAATATATCGAAAAAAAGCGTCTATTCACTGCGTACGTCACCCGACTGCGGTGGGTCGAGCCGCAGACTAGCGAAAGTAGCTGATTAAAAAAAACACAGGTTCGCGCGTCTGAAGTATGGAGCGGGCATATCTACGGCATGTATCTATGACATATGCCTTGCGTACATGCATAAGCTACTGAATAACTGCTATGTAATTTTAGCTGTTACAGTAACTTCTATCGTTCAAGCGAAGCCAATGTACGGTCTTCAAAATAGTGATTGTCGATAAAAATTGTCAATGTTTATCTTAGAATAAATTTCAAGATTGTTTTTAATGTTCTTACATGTATTATAGAATTCCGATGGCTCTCAAGTAAACTATCGTATGTCTAAAATTGACTTTAGACATACAATAGTTTACTTGGGAGCTATCGATACAATTTTCACTAAATTACATTGTAATATAATATATAAAGTATAATCTATGTAAGGAAGCAAATCGGCCAGAATGCTTAAAGAAAAACACATGTGATATAATATTGTTTCAATTCAGGTGTATCAAGGTTGTAATCTATATGTCCGTATGTAGGTATCTTTTATATGTACCGAGCGTTTGGTAGTAAAGCGACTTATGGCGAAGTTAAGCGACTTTTGTAGTACAAAACGACTTATGAAGAATAACGATTTATATGCAAGTACACATTTGGAGCGAGAAGTGAAACGTGTGTAGTTTTTTTAAATCGTTGAAACTAGTCGCTTACTATCAAATGTTTTGTTGCTGGAGCGTGTGTTTTGAGTTATTTTCTTATTACATTTTAATTTGAAATAGGGTATTTGACAGGTTTTAGGAAAATAGCTGAAATTGTTTGTTATATCATGATACATTTGCGATTTAATTAAATCGTTGTGAATTTCTCTATTTACTACAAAAATCATCATCAAAGTTTAAATTTTTGAAATTGCCGCTAAAACGCTAAGTCACGTGATTCATGAGTTATACTGTCATGTGACGTCATCGGCCAGAATAAAAAATTGGACTGACGTTTACTGTCTACTGGCATGTAACGTCACTTTTGATTCGGCCAATACCGTGCGTTTTCAATCACGTGGTCAAGTACGGAAATTTGATTATTTTATAATTGATTTATTTAAAAAATAAAATGGATTTTAAAATAATTTGTTGGATTAGTGGGCTTAGTGATCGATATTTCCATTGTAGTCAAATACCCTATTCCGGAATTATAACCATAATAAAGAAAAATATCTACAATTTAAAAAATATCTCGAAACTCATGCAACGGCTTTTAATATAATTCAATTAGAGACATAAAATTAAATATTCTTATTTATTCTTTATAGAAAATAATATTTAATAAAGCAAAAATTTTGGAAACGCGAAAAAAAAAAACGTATGATTCGTCCTACCGAAATATTACAATTATTACCACGTGTAAGCTTGGATCATAATATCTAAGTTTTATTACTGGAACTGTATGATAATTGATGAAATTGGATAATTTAAAATAAGTCATTATCTTGGAAAATATCGACAGGCGTTTCTGCATCTTTTAGCAAAGATTTGACTCACAGATTTACGTAACACAGGATAGTAATAACTTTGAAGTAATATTTGATATATGTAAAGACATACGTACATTATCCAGGGAAATATTGCTATTGGAAAATGTACAGTCAATCGGGGTAACTTTGACAGATCGTCACTATATTTTAGCCTACTTTTACTTTTGTTAAATAAGAGACAGAAGAGTTTACATAATCTGTGACATCAAGTTCAGTTCCACATCCTCAAATTATATACCGCATATAATAATCACAAAATTAATCAAAAACGGGCAATTTTGTTGTGTGTCAAAGTTAGCACCGCCATATGGGTAACTTTGACACAGATGAAATTTGTTACAGGATTCATAACTTTTATGCATTTTAAAGCTTCAGGGTAACTTAGGCATAAAATATTACCAACTTAAAAAAATAAATAAGTACTTTGTGATTTGGCTGTCAAAGTTACCCTGTAAATCAAAGTTACCCTGATTGACTGTAGTAGAACTCTTTGAGGTTCGGCTCGCAAGGTACGATCGCCACACCTATTGCTGCCTAATAACAGCTATGTTAAGCGCTGCCGTATATTAACAATTCGTGCCAACTGATGCAGAAAAGTCTGTCTTATATATTTGTGTATGTACGTGTGTGGCTTTATGTAAATCTATATATTTACTTAATATAATCATAGTCACATAATGAATGTTATTGTAACTTGTAACTTTGAAGGGTAGAACGCAGTAACTGAACAAGTTTGCCTTTAAAGAATGCCACTGCCAAGATATTAGGCGTATTAACCAGTTTTAAATGTAATGTGAATGAATTTGATCGTAATCAATGTAATATATCGCTCTATGTAACTGAATTTATCGAAATATTTATATTTTGAGGGATAGCTCCTCAGATGAATAAAGTAGGTAGATCTATCATTCCTAACAAAAAATGAAGCCCTTTTTAAAATGGTCGGGTTATCAAAGTGATTGTCAACGTAAATAAACTAAAGGTACTGACAAGAATCTACGCTAGTTTTGTGTGTGTGCGTATAAATACATGAAAGTAGCGTAGTTTTTGGCTTCACTCAAATACAAGGCGGTGAATAATCTACCTATTTTATTTATCTGAGGTCTACCTCGGATAAATAAAATAGGTAGATTATAGGTAGATTATTCAAATTAAACTGTCTCTACTTCTAAGTAGAGACAGTTTAATTTGACAGGAAAGTTTTTTATATACCCAATGGAAGTAGCAAACGAGCATGCAGTCCACCTGATGGTTGTCACTGCCGCCCATAGACATCTGTTATCAACCCGAGAAAATATCAAGGTCCTACCTGAGGTTGACTACAGATGCGTTGCTACCCCTGAAGCCTAAAATGGAACGCCTCGGATAAGTATGTCTCCCTTACCACACAAAATTTATTACCGTGTTCCTTTTAGGTTGCAATTTGGATTTGTTTGTTTATAAAATTGAAGAAGGAAATAAGCATGCCACTCCAGGCCAGAGTAATGGATACGTTTGCTACTTTGTTCATATAAAAAAAACAGAACAGTTTGAATATGTACTAATTACTTTTTTTTGTCTACAGATGGTCTCCTAGTCTACCCGAATGACACCATTGTTGTTGGTGGAGAAAATTCCAGTATACACACGTAAGTTTCAACTCCATTTAACTAATTTTGGTTTTGGTAGCGCCACCACACAGCAGTGTAAACGCTGCTTTGTTCTTTTTTTTATGCCTTTAGTCACTGTTAAGAGCAGTCTGTGGTTAGGAGGTATTCACACTGGGGTAATTTGATTCACATGGGAATTGGTTTCGCGATGGGATGCCTACGACATACAACTGCGCGTGGATACTGTTCCATACCATAGGTCATCACGGTTTAAATAAATAAATAGGTTATAACGAAAGGAATATATATCTATACAAATAAATAAAATTGAAGTGTCTGTTTGTGATTTCAAAATAACATTTTTTGCTTAATGCATATGAAAGTATACACGATACCTATAACGAAAATGCAAATAAAAAAGAAATGACTGTCTGGTTGTTTGGCTGAGCTAATCTTCTAAACGGTTGGACCGATATCGACGCGACTTTCACTGGAAGATAGCTGAAGGTCTAAGGCGTAACATAGGCTACTTTAATTCTTGAAAAAAAAAGCGCGCGCTCCACACTCATGTGGCCCATTCGCGGGAGAGCGGGATTTCAATTATGTTCAAATATGTATTCCTTTTTATATTTTAAACGCGGATGAGACCGCGGGGATCAACTAGTATTTTATAAAACAAAATCAATCCTGAAAAATCTGTAACCATCATTTCTTTTAGACCGAATGGTAGACTATGGTCTTAAACATTAGCATTCAGATAGAACACTTATTCCAATCACTAGTACAAAAATAGGTTAATCCCTACAAAGTCAAATTTAAAATACCTGCTTTTTGTGCAGCCAAGTTTTAATTTACATTGATTTTAACTCCTATTGTTAGGCTATACGGTTCATTTTTAAGTGTGATGTAATAAGGTCAGAGTTTAACCCAATTTTCGTTTGTCAATGAATTGTCTTGTAATTGTCGAATATGTTAGATTTAGGCTTGATTCACATCTGCATCATGTATGTAGTAGACAAGACAACAGATTTTTTAGACTCGTTTTTATATTTGATTGAAGTAGCAAACGAGCATGCAGTCCACCTGATGGTAAGTGGTAATGGACATCTGTAATCAACCCTAAATAAGATCAAAGTCCTACTTGAGGTTGATCACAGATGCGTTGCTACCCCTGAGGACTGAGCTGGAACGCCTCGGATAATTATATCTCCTTAACCACACACTTCAGACCAGAACGCAGCAGTTCTTAACACTGCTGTTATAAGGCAGAA
>DWPV01001286.1:0-21522 GCA_018251915.1 Urbanus proteus proteus | reverse complement strand
GCTGGCTTTAGTACCTAAATCCAAGGTTAGTAAGGACCTACTCCTACAATGTTATACTTAGGTATGTTCAATATAATAATTTAGTACATACCTATTGAAGACTAATTTTGACTTTTCTTTTGTAGACATGTAGTTGTTTCTTATATAGTACGTTACATTACATATTAATTGTATTGACATACCTTATATTTCTACTCTACATTTTACATGTTAGCTACATTTGAACATTTTAGAACAATAATATAGACTCCAATAAATACCTAAATTACCTGCTGTTTATAGATAGTCATACATTACTTATTTTTCTGAGATTCCATTATACTACATTCACATTTATCTATGACTCCATATTCATATGCCAAATATAATTGAAGCTTATTCAATAATTTAAAGTAGAAGATTTGTAAAGGCTATATTTCTTGAGACAAGTGTAATGTGTTGTGTAAGGGAGAGAGTCACTGAGGTAAATGAGGAATTCTAACGTTGGACAAAGAAGCGACCAGAAGCCAAGACGCACAAATCATGCCATCACTGAGTGGCTTGAGTCAACAAAAATTGTTTAACACTATTTTACGCAAACGTGAAGTTAATTAACGGTCGCAGATTATTACGTGAGCAGTAGAACGTAAAAAATGTTTAAAGTACCTTCACCTAACATAAATAGTAGCTCCGCAATTCTTTCTTTTTGGTGAGACACTTTTTACTTCTCTGAAGTTTTGAGGCGTTACAAAATATTCACGGTAACTTACCACCAGGGGGCACCAGTTGTTTTTTTTGGAACAAATCAGACTTTCACAAATAGATACTTTTAACGGTATTATTTTCTTATTGTAAAATATTTGGTTCTTTACCAGTTGAGGAACTCAGTCGTGAAATAAGTAAAATCGTATGGGTAATATGGATTGTACGGATGTTAATTAATTTCCAGGTTTTCGTGTAGGTTCAAAAAACGTGAAAATCTTTACATTACTTATAACTTAACAGAAGTGTAACAGTTATAACTATATCACTTACTAGATGATCTCCGCGGTTTCACCAGCGTTTGAAAAGTAAATAAATAAACATGTCGCGAGATTGACACGGCGATAAAACAAAATAAGTGTATCCCACGGGAACCACACATTTTCCCGGTATAAAAAGTAGCTTATATGTTATTCCAGACTACTGTCTATGTATGCACCAAATTTAATCTAGATCCATTCAGCCGTTCTTAAGTTATAGAGTAACAAACATCCATCCATACATCCATCCTCACAAAGTTTCAGTTTTATAATATTAGTAAGAAGATGTCTACATTTTTATCATACCTACTTAAAAAAAACCTATTGCAAAAATCGCTAATTTGACTAATTCCTAAATTCATTCTAGGTTTTATTAACCAAATGGTCGGTTAGGTTCGTTAATCATTAATTGAATTGCATTCAAATAAAGTATAACAATAGGTAGGTAATATTAAATGTTCTCGATCCACAATCTCTTTTAGGACTTCATGTAGACCTAAATTACGAGTACCTGCATTGTCATATTTACTATGTAAATTAGTCATAATTTAATTCATGTAGTCGTTGTGGAGCTATTGTTTAAGGTACTTATAAACAATAGTTTGACAAATATTGACTAGGTGTTGTGTAGGTATTGCTATTGTCTTATGGGTCTACCTCGTTATATTTGCAACCTGTTCCTAATCACAAAACAAACAGTTCAAAGACATCCAAGTAGCTCGCCATATCTATTACTAAGACTTAAATACTACATTTTCCCGCAGCTTCGCTCGCGCTCATGTACATTCACACAAAGAGGCCGTACATATAAAAGTAGGTACATACATTGTAGGTATAAAATAAAATCATATTTAATATTTTTGATCAGACTTTAAACGGAAGTCCGCACTCAAAAGATAACTTGCTGCTAGTGCTATAGACATATTTTAGTTATAACATAGTATACTACAACAGGTAATTATTATAAAGAAATTGTATATAGGGTATATAGATATAGTGAAAAACAAAAATATAAGTATCTATATGGTTAATTGTGTACAATTTTGTTAGCATAGTGTTAGCATAGTGCAACTTTGTTAGCATTCTGGACGCAATATAGTGATCATAAAGTTATTAAAGTAGGTATTAAAAATAGCCAATGAGAATAAACGAACCCAAAAGCACCAGAAGAAAGTTTTATGCAGTTATTAACGGAATGCTAAGTTGAATATTAGCATTAGGCAGGAAAACGTAAATCAAAAACACCAAAAGAAAGTATCAGGCAGTTGGGTACTAGAAACCGTAAAACCGTAAGTGTATACACTCACCTAGGTGTCCAGCGAGTGTCTAGCAACTAGGTCTCGGTTCTCACGGACACGCGCGTCGTGCCCACAAAAAGCTACCGGTAGCGCGTATTAATCAGTTGCGACCACTGCTGCTAATGCACCGACACTTCGCTCTGATGCGTACACTTGGTTACACAAGTGACTTCAACTATCCGGCTTTACAAACAGGAACAGCGGTTTAAATAGATATCTATTTGATTAATTAAATAAGAATAAATAGTATTTACTAAGTTGGAATGTCTCGTGTCAGTGACTCTACCACACCCTTAAAATAAAGAGCCTTATTGCGCATTGTAGTCGAATGCTTTAGCCGCAAGTAGCATTTATTTGGTGCAGATTTTATTATAATATAGTTGTAGTAAATAACCATGCAGTCCAACTGATGGTAATTTGTCAATGAACATTTGAGTCACCCATACCACATCACACCAATCAACTGCGTTCACCAACAGGCATGCCAAACGATAACTATTGGCAAAAACCCCCATTAGCATACATCCAGCATAGGATATTGAACGACTGATGGAAGGATGGGGTTAGATAGTTTTTATAAATTCTCAAGCTCCCGATGCACGCGAATGTACCCCAGCTCGTCGTCTCAGTGTCCGTGCGTGACGGATCCACTCAGCGTCGAATTCACGGCAAGTCAAATGTTTAATTTGCTCTATAAATCACGCCATTAAAAACATTTCAAGGGTGTCATCGCGGCACCGATCTCATTGGAAACGTGACCGCGCGCTAGCTGTGTGGTCGGACCAACGGAGTAGCTACTAGTGTCGCCAGTTATCAAACTATTTGCAGGATCGAGAGATTTTCTCACTTTAATTGCTGTCTTCCTCCTTAGAATCTAGATAATGTAGATTTTTTTATTAACTTTGGAATTTGAATGTACGAGTATATTCCTAATACATATCTTATTTAAATATTTTTATAGGATATAAGTAGCAAACAAGCATGTAATCCACCTGATGATATGTGGCCACTGCCACCCATGGACACCTATGATCAAGCCTATAAGCCTACACAAATAAGAATCCTATCAGAGATCGACCCCATATGCGTTGCTACCCCTGAGAACCAAGTTGAAAGTTGGAACGCATCGGATGTCTCCCTTACACCCTTTATACCAAAACACAACGCTTAAAATTATTTCTTAACATTTAAAGATTTAAGTGACATTTATAATGTTTTTATGTTAGGTATATAGGTACCCATACTATAGTTTATTGTACGATAACATAAATGCAGTCTTCATGGTCGATTCAAAAATCCCTTTTCAGTGCTATCTACACTAGGTATATAAAGGATTCATCAGATTTGCATTTCATGTATCTATTTGTATCCTAAGGCTTAATCTGCTAGTCATGTGGAGTCTCATCTTTGCAATCTTTATATCATAGATTCAAGAAAGTCCAATTAAAACGAAGATACCTGGTGACTCTACCACCAATATCCCGCTATTAGTATTTCGACGGCTCTTTGTTAGTATACCTACAATACGAACAAAACTGCTGTAGATCAAATTCAATTTAATGCCGAGAAATTGAATTAGCCTTTGACGTGTTGTGTTACAGTAGGTACATGTAGAACGGTAGCACTTTCCCGTGGTGTTTGGTTAGTACAAGTATGAGAAGAATGTAGCTTAATGGTGTTTTTTCAACCATATGTGATGGTGTACTTATGTCTTGTTTGATGCTGCAATAAAGTATTTAGTTGCCAACGTATCTTTTTGTATAATAGAAGTAATAAATAGGTACACCGTATTTGCCTGATTGGTAAATTAAATAATTCCCGATATTCCCATGATACCTAAATAACTTTAAAAAGAACAAATACTACTACATGAAAAGTTCAAAATGTGCGTACATACTCTAGAAGACTAAATATTATATGAACCAGTTCATTTTAAATCATTCTCACGAGAATATAGCTGTAGGTGCAAATGCTGTTGATATAGTAATAAAGGTAGGTAATGCCATAATCTAAACGTCAATGCTCAAGAAGTTCAAACAAAGTTCAACAAAACATGTCCGTGATCAGTTTGATTTATGAATTCTGTTTTGTATAGAATGCGATATATAACTTATGCTCAAACTTGCCTTTGATCACTTAACGAGATGAATTACCTAAACCTAACGCAACCCTAATAAAACTACATAAAATAATAAGGATATGATAATGTATCCTTTATCATTACTTCGAATTACTTCGCAAGTACACATTGCGTGACGGGCGAGTCTAGGAGGAAGTTCCGCTCAAATTGAATTAAATGGAATTGATTTACAAGGAGGAGCGTGGGTCCCGCTCTTCGTTCCGCCCGGGGCCGTCGCTCCCACTAATTAATGCTATTAGATTCGGGAACTAACCGGAAAACACCTACCGCAAGCTCTTTTTTGTCAAAGAATTGTCCCAGATGTGACTCGTTATACAAGCTTTTATTTAACTTAACTTAGTTCATATAAGGGTTTGTGCAGTTATTTAAAGCCATTTTGTAAAAGGTACGGTAAAAAGCGAAACATGCATGCACAGTTTTGTAAAGTAATACAAAAAAATCGGCTTATAAATCGTAGACTAGAAATATAAACTTATGTCTCGTAGGTGCGTAGCATACCTCTACGCAAGAGCAATTAATTTAGCTTAAACGACTAACGAACATTGGTAAAAACGTTGATACTGTGATAAAACTGTGAGCATTAGTAGTGTACATAATTATATAACTGAGTATTTAAAAGAAGATATGTTTATTTTTACTCTATGCTTGTCTATGTTGCTTCTATTGATTAGGTTCTATGACTATAGTAGCTATTTAATAATAAACAACAACAATAAATTGCAAGTAACAAAGCTTGTGCTTCTTTTTAATTGATTTTTCAAAACATACGAGTAGTAGGTACAAAGTGATAAAATTTATATGAAGTACCTATAGATAAGCTATGCGCACGAACGCAGTCGCGGGTGAAAATGGAGCAGCTTAATAAATTTCAAACCAATTAATAATGTGTAACATATCGATTGCAATTAGGTAAACAACACACGGTGCGTTCTAGACGATTAGACCGACACGGTTACTAATTCAGGTTACGGACTTATGAAACGTTAATGATCCTGAATAAAGTTCCTACAACAGTAGGCGCATTACACGCTTTCTTAATGCAACTCAAGAAGTGTGAAATATGTTAATGTTGTAGACAGTAAATCAAATCAGAAGAATAGTGTTAACAAATTGCGGAACAAGACCGAACCATTTAGGTGGGTACACGAATGTGTAGTGACGTACAAAGCGATAATTCCGATACATAAAACATTTCATTATAGGAAGCGGAGTCCATTATTCAAAGATATTTATTCATGTCGAATGATTGCCTTTCTTTTGTGAGTCGACAATGGCGTCGCCGTCCATATTCCATTTACGCGGCGCTTTGTGCACGCGAGCGCGCGCGGGTTTTGTTTAGATGCGAACGCAGCCTTTTCACGCGCCGCGCACCGCGTCGAGCCTTCCTAGGGTTGTCGCTTATAATGAATACGTATCTTAAGTCCTTGATGAAGGATAGCCGGAGGTAGAACTAATAGTTAACTAATATCAATTGGGGAGTTACCGCCGCACATCTATTTTAACTTGAATACTTATAAGAATTTGGAAGATTGCTATCTCGATTTCACTCTCAATTTGAAATCTCAAAAAACATTCACTTTGTTCAGAAAAAAATGTTGTACATAGTTTTAGGCTAGACGCCTAAATAAGCAAATCCCTAAAAAAATTTGCTGCGGCTAATCTGCTTTATGTAGCGATTTAAACGTCAAAATATTCAATTAAAATGATGTAGCTATAAGTTTAAAAATAGTTTCATAATCTATTCTTATTTATATAAATTAAAACATAAAAAGAATTTTAATTTTAACGATATTGTATATAGATAGATATTTGTAGCTGGCAACCCTAACGTCTCATGTATTCTATTCTAAAATTAAATGGAGGCAAGATTGATGAGTTTAGACACGACCTGTGACACGCACTACCGAATACCTGGCACATAGACGACCGCCTCGTCCGTTTGTTTGGAATGCGCTTTATTTCACCCTTTATAATATACGGTTATTATTGGTAGCGATACTTAGGCCCTTAACACACCGACTCTTCTTACTAATCAACGTATTTCTGCGATTTTAAATGTAGATACAAGACCACATACATCAGGACACTGTAGTGTACCGACATAACATTGCAATAAAAATATATTGGAATGTTATGTTGGTACACTATATCCGTGGTATTAGCTAAATTAGCTTTCCTGAAATTATTACTAGGATATACCCATAAAAAGTTGTCAAATACCTTATAGCAATATTTTAAATGTCTTTTATCTTCATAATAGGCGGTAATTGTAATTAATGGTAGCCTGGAGCATCGAATCCTATTCCCTAATTAGGTATTGTTAAACTTGAAACCAATTTTTATTTTTTAAATGAAACAATATAAAAATGCAAATATATTTTAAATTGTTATTAAAATAGTTTTATTGCTTATTAAATTTACTTTTTATAGTATATGTTTATCACTAGTTATATATTTACTTAGTTTATAGTTACTTATATTAAATTGTACTTTTTAGTAGGTATTGTATAGGTATTCATCAGTTATTATTCATACACAATGCACCTAGTAATCTTCTAGTAAAGTATCAATCACGCGGTAGAGCCGGTAGAGCATACATAGATGTCAGTAGTTTGAATAATGTATACCCCGCTTAATTTTTGGTAGCGGGATGTGTTTGACTATAAGGTTACGATCGGCTTATTTTTAAAGTTCTTTTAATAGATATCAGAAAGACAAAACCATTTTAATCCTTGAATCTGTTATTGTATCGGTCATAATCCATTGCCGTTAAAAATTCACGAACCGAAATTCATATAGGTAGGCATTGGCAATTGTCCTATATTGTAAGATTTTTTTTTATATGATCGAAGTAGCAAACGGGCATGCAGTCCACCTGATGGTAAGTGGCCACTGTCGCCTATGGACATATGTAGGTAATTAGCCCCAGATAAGATCAGGGTCCTACCTCATGTTGATCACAGATGCGTTGCTACCCCTGAGGACTGAGCTGGATCGCCTCGGATAAGTATGTCTTCCTTACCACGACCTTCAGACCCGAACACAGCAGTGCTTAACACTGCTGTTATAAGGCAGAAATAAGTGTGGCGGCGGTATTTATAATTTAAAAAGCGTTTTAAATGGATATAAAAATTGCGGGATTTAATCCGGTAAAATCTTTACGTGTTAGGCCGGTATACTAACTGCTACGCCACGTGCTCTTTCTTACAAACTTATGCAGATACGGAACCTTCTAAGCTCAAATTAAACTCAAGCTTCCCCAGTTTATCTAATGTTTGGGCGCGTTTGGCCGCCTAATGGGATTTTTTGTACGATCGGCATTGAGTAGCCGCATTAAATTCACGTTAATTTATCTTTTAGTGGCCAGTTAGACATCCATCACTCCGTTACTGAGATCTGATGTGCAAATTAAATGTTTTCCTTTCAATATCTGACATGTAATCTTATAATTATTTTTTAATTACTATTATTTATGAAGCACGCGGTTCGATACACACTTATTATGTAACTTTTAAACAATAAGATAAGGTATGCAATTTCTACCATATCAATTAAATTTGAATGTAGATTACAGTAAATATGCTGATGTGTAGTTGATATTATTGTAGGAATGTAACATCCAAGTCTTAAACAGAAATTTTAATGTTGATTTGTCTATTAAAAGCAATGGTTTTAGAATCTCAAAATACACCTAATATTTTCAAAATCTAAGAACTTATCATTTCTAAATAAGGCCAATTTATAAAAGAATAACAAACCGAAAGTCGATTTGTAGACGAACTAGGCACGATAAGTTATTATTGTCTAATTTGAATGTTTGGGCAATGGCTGCCCGTGAAATGGAGCGTAGTTTGCGGCGCCCTATAATTTGTACACACCGCGGCGTGCTTCTCGGAAACCTATACTTGTTCCACTTCCAAAACTTTAATAGGTTTGTTGGTAAACAAAGAATGTATAAGAAAGCAGGGAATAGTTTGGGTATGTGAACGTAATGTGTTGAGACTGTATTAAGGTGGCTACTAGAAATTTTGTTCAAAGAATGATTTTACATAGTATACAGGTGTTGCTGAAGATATGAAAACGTTACTTGGTAATATATTTCATAGTCGATGAAAAAAGGGTACCGGTTCTGAAGAACGTTGCAATTTACCTATTATGGCCATAATTGTAATCTACATAGCACATGTAGGTATGAAAATCATTTTACATTAACTGGCTATTGTGCCCATGCTATATAAATAGTAGGTGTATGAGATATAAGAGTTTCATATAAAATATAAGTGATGATGATGTCTCTAGAAATATCTAAGACTGCCAAAGCTATACCTACCTACACCTACACCTATACCTACTTATAACTACATAGGTATCTACAACTCTTTACACTACCTACATAAATTAGTTTCACTACATTTATTCGTAGGTATTATCTTCAAATTATATGAGTCAATTAAAAAGTAATTAGGTATTACGGTTAATTAACAAAAGTATTTAATTAAAAGACTACGGGGTCTACGAAAATACGTAGTACATTGAATAAGCATGTACTTGTACAATTAATGAATACAAAAAATATTTCAAACAGAGCGTGAAATGACTGCGATTGTTTGTTGATACAATTCGCTGTTTCCGATAGCAAAATGATTCGTGTTGTGATATTTAAAAACGAATGTTTAAGTTATAAAGCGTGCAATTAGGAAGGGCAGCGGAGGAACGCGGTCTCGCATAGGTCGGGCGAGTCCGATTTTTATCTCAAACGGTGAGCCGACGTTTCCATCGCCGTAATTACAGAGTTTAGGCTCTAGAGTGAATTATTAGACGTGCCGCAGTGCCGTAATCAACGCAATAATTGTTATTCACGGCGCTTAGTGTTTGGTGAGCGTTTTTGTGGTCACTCGCGCACAGCCCCACGCTCCACAAATTGAATTCTCTACTATCCCAGGGTGTTACAGACGATCAGCGGTTCGATGATGATAGGTATAGTTACCTACTATGGTTGAGGTTGTTACAGACGGTAAGTGTTTCTTATCACATCAATGGAGACTGCACCTTATGAAATTATGACTCTTGTAAAATATTATTAAATTCTAAATTTTAACATAATTTTTGTACACCCAGACGGGTCGAATATAGAGTTTACTATAATTTTAACCAAACATCTGTACCTATCACCTATATTCACGAATAAAGATATTTGTATATGTATTTGTATTTTCTTGTTACAATCTATTTGGGGGCTGATCCAGTCATTGGGATGCTAATTGATCTGTTGGTAAATATAGTAAAATAAACCGAAAATTACGTTTGACGTTACTTAAAAGTAAACTTTAGGCTACACAACATGACTTTTGACACGTTTTGATTTAATAAATTTAATAAGACATATGATGTCATAACCAAAATATTAAACTGCAAACTATTTGTAAGAAGTTAAAAACATGTTAAAATAAATTCAGAATCATTTGCGTGCAGAAAATGGTACCCGAAGCATAAAGGTCGCTTTGTTAAATTTCACTTCTCTTTATTACGAAGTAGCTAATGAGATTCAGGCAAAGATTTATTAATTTAATTTGCATTTTGTAATAAGTTTGTACAGTGCACTCCATATCACGTTTATTAAACAGGATTTCTACTTATTTAGTATGTGGTGAGTCACACTTTATTTTGATCTGATTCAACCTTAGATAATTTATGATTCATGTGATTTTTATTTGTATCACTGCTTCTTTATAAAAAGTGTGATGTTGAAGACGTTGTTTATTGTTTACTATCATTATTGTTGGAATTGCCAGCTGAAACTATGTGTAACCTTAACATTGCTGGGACTATGGACTGAAAGGAAATCCACATCCTTTTTAGTCCATAGTTCAACACGCTGGCCTAATGCGAATTTGTAGATTATACATACATATAAAATCAATTTGTAATATGAAGATGAGTTTGAAGATGAGAATGGAGTCAGATTGAGGAACTGAATTTGACATCATTTAGTTATCTACATAGTTCTAATTCAATCCCAAACATATAATCTACAAAATTAGTTAGAAATGTTAGAATTCTATATAAATAGGTAATAGGATGGATGGAATGGACCATAAACATCAATTTTAAGTTAGGAATTTTGTGGTATGTTTCATTACAATTCAAGCCAAGGTATGAAAAAAGTCATAAGTGAAACCGACAGAAAGCTTAGTTAATTTAATATTGGAATTGTTTATTGCTTTTGATTTCCGAACGCCCACTAGAATCAATAGACCAACCACAAGTAGTTTGATTAGCTCCATTCCGAGTGATTGAATATCGCGGTCACGATGTTACCCTAAACCAGAGCAGGGTTAGTAACGAGGGCATCGCTTTTGTTGTGGTTGTAAGGAAATTATTAGTCATGAAGAGATTCTTAATGTACTATATCATTCTAAGCCGAGTAAGTGTGTGACGTCTTTCTGGTTTCGTCAAAGTACTACACGCCCTATTTGCGTTTTTCAATTCATTGAGATTTGGCGCTGCACGATTCTGAATCACGCAATTGAAATTTTCGCAACGTTTTGCATACAATACAAGTATAAAATACATGTATACAAGGTCCGAACTGAGACTGCTGGAATACGACCGTATTTAGACATGATCCAATAGCCTCATCTTTCTTTATCAAGGGTGTTTTCGTATCTTCTGTCATAATTGAATCGATTTGTTTAAAACTACATAATAGCTATTTGAATCTTCATCGATTACCTATGCAACACGAGTATTACATGTTTTTTTAAAATTATTATACATAGATACATACATACTTCCATGAAGAGCAAAGAGCAGGACCTACATTTTAATAAAGAGAAAAGCGTCAGTAAAAGCAATTTATACATTTCCAGTAGGCAAATAGAAATAGCGCAGCACGTTCAATCACTAGAAATATCAACTTTAAAACCGCCTTTTGCAAACTAGGCCATCATTCACCAGCGGCTATAAAGCAAGGCAAAGCGTTTGAAATCAAAACAAGAAAACTACAGCAATTTATTTTCTTAGGGCGGCGACCACCCTCGCAAATTCATTACCGACACAACCTGGCGCTTCCGTTTCCGACACCTTGCAATAGTGTTTGTAGTTTTAGTAACGTGGTAACATCGCTAATTTTGTATACATTGCTCATTTTGCTTCTTTATACATCAATTTATTGGACTAAAAAGAGCAATGTATGTGAAATGGAAAGCTGTGTATTAGTTTAGCGCAGTGGTAGATCCTTTCATGTTTACTTCGGCTTGACGTGACTTCGTTTGCACAGCCGCTAAAGGAAAACTAACATAAACTTTGATGCACTTTACTCACGAGTTGGTAGTTATTTTGTAAGTGCTGTTTCATAAACCCTGATTTTGCATAGCGATTTTGCGTTCAACACAGCCGTTGAGAAGAATTGTAAGTAATGACATAGAATAACGGAAGAGTTATAAAGAAGTTGGAGCAGCTCATATAAGAACAGGACACTACATTTACAAAGTTTATTTGATTTTTAAATTGAGTATAAAAATCCTCAGAAGCCTGATTGCAAAAATTCAGGAACTTCTAGTTTTTTTGTTGGATATTAAGCATGTATTTACTAATTCAAATAAATTCGGTTCTGAAATATCTTTACAAAATGGCTGTATTAAGTAGTCATTCGTATACTACTTATTAAAAATGACTCTACTTGAATATCTGCGTAAATTTTACGCTAAGTAACTTTTATTTATGCCTAAGTTACTTTTATTAAGTAAGTATCAATTGGTGGATATCTTTGTACTTTGTACAAGGAAATTATATGCGGACGCGAAAAGACTGACGAACCATTAATTTAGTGCAAATGCTAATATTTTGAAGAAAGTACGTTTTGAGTAGAGTCTAAGGCAAAGCCGAATCATTGAATGCTATACTGTATGTATACGTACCGAACTCTGGGATGTTTGAGTGAAATCACCACAAACCCTAGCTATTACTGACTAGGTTGAAGTTTTCTTAGAACTTTTATAATAAACATGTTTTCCGTACAAACTGTACAAAGGAAAATAAGGTACCGTCACGACCAGATCGTTAGCGCTCCAGTGACACCGCTTCGCTATTACGGACTCAGTCTTACAATAATTAATTCTAAGCACACCATCTCGGTAACTTAAAAAAGCTCTCAGGGTGCGTTCGTCATTACTTGCATATTTTTTGCAAAGTAGATCGCATTTTTTCGCGCGCCCCCGCGACACTGCCAGAGGGTGATTTATGATAAAAGTTATAAGCGGCATTTTTAATATCAACGAGCCTTTTAAGCCTTCGCCCTTTGTAGATGCCGCTCGGAAGATAACCTAATTAACAAACGTTATATATCATTGGGCAGTGGGCGAGCGCAAATATGAGATTTTATTTATTAAATGCCTTTGTAAAAGTGGTTACGAATGTGCGAAACGAATGCTCCCTCGTATATTCTGGCTCGCTTAATTGCTCCTTATCTCAGATCTACGTATCAGTGAGGCCACAACTCGGTAATACGACGATTATAATTTGGCAAACTAAATACCTCGCGGGAATTATGTGCATGTGGAGATAAAACGCCGTCTTAAATTACTCTTGTTCGCAGAACATTACTTTTATGTATCCTGCAGCACATAAGTGCTTTCATGTACACCGATGCATATATGTAAGTAGGTACCAACATATGTTACGTACTGGCATTAAAAAAAAAACAAAAAAATAATGTTTTCTTTAGTTATAGTACCTATCTACTAGGTGTTGTTAGAGGAGTCTATTGCCAGCAAGTGCTAATGGATGGGTGGCATAAGTCTTCAGAGAAAAGTAATTGTAATTCTTTTGATTATTATCTTTTTAATTCCACTCGTATCACTTAAGGGCGACACATAGCTTTTACATACGAAATATCATACTACTGAGGAAAATGTAGGAAATTTTAATCAAATTAGATAACATAGGAGTACCTACGTACAACATGATGTTAAAGAGAATCCGATTATATTGTAGTTATTGAATTACATTTCAAGTGGTTACGAGGTTTTCAAACTTCTAGGGCGTAGGCGACTCGCGACGGCTTCGTCTCAAGCGTTGACGATATATAATATGACAGCATTTGTGCTGATTTTTTATATTATAGAAGTGGCATTCAGCCCACCTAATAGTAAGTGGCCACTGTCGTCCATGGATATCCGTAAAAAACCCTTGACAAGATCACAGCCCCATCTAAGGTCGGTCACAGGTACATTTTCCTCTTTTTGTGGTTCGATTCTGGAGGCACTACCTCCACACCTATTTCTGCCTTTAAACAACAGTGTTACGTGTTGTTGAGTTCCCCTTTAAAGGAAAAGAAAGGAATAATCACAAAAAAGAGGCGTTCCGATTCAGATACGGAATCTCGAATTGTGTTTTTACAAGGAATCTGTGTTTCAAGTTGGAATCTGTGTTTCAAGTTTTGCTACGTAAAACAAGATCGTATTGTGCGTAAAATAAGCAGAGCGTAAAATAAGTGCGTAAAATAGGTACCTACGTAAAATTAATTATAAATTGTTACTAAGATTTTTTAATAAATATTGTTGTAATATTACAATAAATTACATGTATAATTTGTATAATTAAAATAAAATATTGTTGCAGTTTGTTTGGCAGATCAATATCATAACAATGTCCATACAATGTTGTATATTAATAATTGGGTTATCGCATGCTACTTTAATTAACTTGTTTTTTAAAGCGCATAAAACGTAAATTTTCACTTCAATTATATTTTTTCATATATTTTAGTTACATGCAGTTGACATATGACTATAAGTACTAAACGAATTAATTAAACGTATTTTTATACCCATTAGCTTTCCTTTTAATAAAAGCAATACAATGTTGCATGATTCACACCAAGCGTTGTGGCTACTTAATTCTTGTTTATTGTATCTAGGTACATACATAATTATAACATCGATACAATGTATGTACTTGTTAATACAACTTATTTATATTGTATATTATGAATGTGTTATGTGCAGAGATAAATTTACTATTGAAACTAACTACAAAAATTCAAATTGATAACAGGCAGTGAGGTACCTAGATATTAGACTGGCAATTAACTACCACCAGAACAGCGTTTTATAATAGAGGCGTTGATGGTGCTAGTTTTGAAGAAGTTGAAATGCGCCTATTTATCAAGACCTCATGTTTCAGAACTGTTTTGTTCTATACTAGCTGATCCCCGCGGTTTCACCCGTGTTAAAAAAATAAAAAGGAATACTTATCTAAACATAGGTAACATCTCGCGCTGCCGCAAATGCTAATGCTTTTTTCGAAAATTAAGGTATCCTATGTAACGCCTTAAACCTTCAACTATCGGCCAGTGAAAGTCCCGTCAAAATCTGCAGCTGTTTCAAAGATTGAAGAACAGACGGAAAGACAGGCAAAAAAAATTAAATTGCATTTTCTTTATAGGTATCGTGTATACTTTTATATGCATTGAGTAAAAAAATTTTATTTTGAAATCACAAACAGACACTTCAATTTTATTTATTTGCATAGATTTTGCTTTACGTACTTCACTACATAGTAGAAACGAATGTAGTGTCGTTATGTTAGTAAATAATTAATCCGTACTAGTCTAGAGGTCAATAATACCTACACAAGGTACATTAAATCGATAAAACTATAAACTACTACTATGAAATCGCAAGAGTGGGTTAGTTCATACTAACACATATTTAATATTTTCTTCGATCGACAATGCAGATACAAAAATTAATTTGTAGGAACCTCCATTATGTATTGCTATAAATGTCAAAATATTTGTAAAATATAGCTGTAGTTGAGTTCCTTTCCTTTTCATAACGCAAAATACCTAAAAAGGCTTTTGAAATTCGAGTAATTGAAGTGCTTTACGTCAAACAGGAAATATGAAAATATATTTGAATCCTTCATAGCAATTTGAATTGTTCAAAATGTAAGGGCAGTTATAAAATAAATTAGAACCTTGGATTTAAGCGTGTAATATGAAAACAAATTGGTGGCGATGGAACTGTGTTCATCGTGGCATGCCATAATGTTGCGGGTTCAATCTCAGATATCTTTGTGATGAACCTAGGTGCTCATCTGTGGGTCTATTTGTGTCGCTGGCACGAAGTATTGGAATTATTAAAGTACAAATATGAGCGTTAAAGGGGCATAATTTAAAAATTTCAAGTAGATATAACAGATACGATACCTTTTACTAATAGAACAGTTTAAACGATTTATGAGTTTTGATTTGATAATATAAGCAAAAGTGCTGCTATAAAATAAAGGAATGAAGGTAACAGAAAACAAAGTAGGGTTAGTTCTTCTTGAAGGCTTTACCTATAGAAACTAGACATTAAAACGTAGACCATAGAGGTATATTTATGATCACAGTATTCCATTCCTATTGGTACCTATCTATAGTACATCACATAACCTAGGATATTTAGTGTCTCATTATAATTAACTAGACTACATTCTTCTTTTTAAATATATTCTTTACATGCAACAAAAACTATCAACAGAAACACAACACTAAGAAATAGCGTCGTATAAAAATAATTTTATCCGGCTATTATATAGAGGTGTAAAGGTGTTATTAAGAAGATCAACATCGTATGTAATGAGTCCCGTGATCCCGTCAAAAGCAGAGCGAGGTTTTATGATTGCCGAGCTTCCCTGTAATAATAAAAAATCGACAAGCCGCCTTTATCGACTGCTTGCTCGATAAGCACCCGTGACGAATTCGCACCACTCGTACTAGCTCGCATGCCTGACTGTTCTATTTATAAAAGGACCTAAGTTTTACGAGCAATACGGAAAACTAAACCTTGAAACGCTAGCCTTGATTCCTTATTAAATTTAACATTTGTGTTATGATAAGACGTTTATTAGTGACGTGGATGGAAATGGTCGAGATATTTGTATCGATATAATTTTATTTCCAATTATAATGCTCGTCGTTTTTCACTCTTTTAGGACTTTTTTGGAGTAAATTTAGGATCACATCGAAGAGAAATCTGTTAAGGTGGTGCGATCCCGTCAACAATTCCGAATATCTTAGAAGTAGGTAGGTAACTACATACCTAAATAATTTTACGAATACTCGTAGATAAGATTACCAGAAAATATACCAAATTATATTGATTTTAGTTGGAATATTTACTTAAAATGAACTTTGTTTCGAAACCTTACTTTTGTTAATATTTTAATATTAGATAGGTACTGTAATAAAACATATTGATGAATTATTCAGGTAATAGGCTAAAATCTTCTCATATTTAGCTACATGTGGTATCTGATAACTTTTCCTAATACCTATATATTTATTAACAATAAAATTTTTGCCGTTAAATAGCAGAGGCGTTACAAACTGATTAATCTAAGTTTTTGTTACATTTTTTGTGCTTTTATTTTATTGCGAATCTGCTAGACCCGCAAGCTCCAATAAGATTATGTCGCAACATAGTTTTTGCAGAAATTTACTTAATTGGATAAGATTTCCGACAACTCAAAGTGAAACTTGTGGAAAAACAGTTTCAGTTCGTCTTAACCAGCCATTCTCAAAGTGTGCTCTGTGAAGTCTTAGGGCTCCGCAAAGCCTTTACGACGGCTCCGCGAAAATACTCCCATTAGATTATATAATCTTTTATTATAGTATCTATACTCGTACATTGTAACATGATTACCCATTTAAAAAATAATGCAAATAACTCGAGCGTTTATTTTTAGGCTCCCCCAAAAATTTCGTTTTTCAAAAGGGCTTTGTCACCAAAAAGTTTGAGAACCACTTGTCTAAACGAAAACAAAAATGTTTCAATTACGCATAGAGATGGGGATATATTTTTATCGAAAAAAGGTCTGTAAACCAATGTATGCCTTTCAGGACTTTCGTGTTATTTGTCTTTGCATATACCTAACCATTCTTCAAAATAGTAACAAACGACAACTTGATGAATTAACTTTGTCATACTCAAATCTATAATAATGTTATCTTTTAAATCTTGTTGCCGCAATGCACCTATGTCTTCGAATGTACCACGAAAATGGGTAAATCGCTCCTTTGTTAGATAAGCAAGCAACATTAATTAATAATTTCCCACATAAACTTACTTTGATAATTACTTCTTACCACAATTAAGTACAGATTACATTCGCGTTGATTTCTGTTTCTACATGTTATGGAAGTTAAGAAGGCTGTATGTAATTTATCTTTGTTTTGTTTGGTGCGATCAAAATACTATTTTTGCTGCAATTTAGCGTTGTTACCTTCGTTATATTTCATACGATATGTATAGAGACAAAACTTTGTGTTCCATTTCCTGTTTTATGGAAAAATAATGGGGGCTATGTTGGATCTATTTGTTGAATGTACATTTTTACTAACACTTTTTATGTTCACGAGGGGGAAACCTTCAAATGGTACCCGACGCCTCGGAAGCGACGCCGAGTTATGTGGGATTTTTACCGCACTAAGACCCTTCCGGTGGCCGTCCATGGCGCTGTGAAGAGGACTCCGTGGTCTCAGCAAGGAACGCCAGAGTTCTCTGAGCGTCTTGTCAGGCTCTGCTCGGGGGAGCGCTGCTCTCGCCGTATCGTCAGGTGCAGGGCGGTATGCGAATACACATACCGCAGTCGTTTTCGGGGCCGCTGGATGGACGTTTAGAGCTCCCACTTTAGCCGCCCGCAGCCCCGGAGCCCACTTTTAGTCGCCCCTTACGACAGGCAGGGGATACCGTAGCCCTATTCTGGTCCCAGAGCTGCAAGTATACAAACCCGAGTAGGCGTTTTTAGGCATAACATATGAAACTTGCAAAAATATAAGAAGGATTATGTCGACGATGTACGAATTTTCGAGAAATAGAACATAGGTAAATTTAGCAAGAGCTAAGTATAAGAGCATTTCACCATGTACTTTGGGCTACTGTTAAATACAACATACCTGATATGAAATAAAAATATGAACTATCTGAACCGATACCCAATAGAGAGGATAGAAAATTTCTAAATGGTACTCGTACTTTAAGAAATATTGAAACTGGTGATGTTTTTCAGTGTCTTACAAAATAGTTTATTTATTAGTTTCGTATATTTTCGTAATCAGCACCCAATTACTAGCACTTTATAAATTGCGACGACATTTTTATATAACAAAGGAGGCTGACAAGCTGAATAGAGTATTTTTTGTCAACCGTTAGACTAGTAATGTCCCACATCGCGGTTTCTTTAGCATTAATTTTAATTTATAAATATTATAAAAATATGAAATTTATCCTACCTACTAAGGACGAAATCTAGGAGGTGAACAACAGCGTAACATTAACACCCACTTCGATCACCAACATGCATGCCAGGCCTTGGTCATTGGCAAAGCACCCATTAGGAAAGGCCGATTGCAAATTGAGTTCTAATGTCCAGCACTGGACCTCAAAAGGCTAAAGGATGGACTATTATTGACTGACTGCTGTTCGCTTCTAGCCATTGCTCACGTCTTACCTTCTAAGACGTCCTGCAATGTTCAAATGCAATTGGCAAACTTTACATATTTTTTGAGTATAGGATCTTTTGTAAATAACTGTCAGGCACATTCCTAATTTTTCCTGTGGCAGTTTCTTATACCTTTAGAAGAGTATAACATACCTAATGCATATTTTGAGATAAGGTATTAGTTACATGCATTTTTTAGATTTTGAGGTATGTAACTCTACTGAAATGGATTATTAAATAGAAAACAATTTATCTTGGTAACTTGGCTATAAGTATTCACTAAAATTAGATTTAAGTATACAAAGTATTATTTAAAGATTCTTATTTTGTACTCGTATGTTGGTCTGAGGTATACATAGATACTAATTTTATTAAAAAAAATCACCTATTGATGTAGCTATCCCCGTAACCGTAGCTGGGCACTTTTGCTGTATCAGACTCAATTTCATGAAAAATAAAATTTGATTATTTTTATATAAGGTATGAGGTGCTTACAATATATTTTTTAAATTCCATGGACAATTTAAAGATAACAATGCAGTTGAATGCACTTTAATTACGTAAACATGGATATTTAAAAGACTAAAAAAAAGATCTCCCTTTTAGATCTCTACTTAAAATGTGTGTTTCAACATTTCATTAATATTCAAAATCCCTCAAAATGTTATCGCAACAAACAAGACAACACATGAAGATTGCATGTTACGATCGCGGAAAAACTTTCAACGATAAATTAACAGGTGTTTTTCTGAAATGACGGATACTTTACCGTACAATTTTTTAACACATTTTTTGCAGACAAGCTTCCACTCTACTTAACATAGTGATTACCGTCAGTGAGTTTACGCAATATCTAGACTTTTTAGATATCTAAATTGTTTAAAAACCTAGAAAGTTGCCTAATACTTCTACGTGCTTTATGACTAAATTTCTCAATTTTTATTACAACGTAAGACTTTCATCCAATCCTATTATAGGTAAGAATAATTATATTATAGGTACTTACATTCACATTGTAGATAAATTTATGATTAATTTTATTCATTTTTATTTTATATTTTTCGGACACAAAATAGATAGGGAAAGCGCAATTAGGTATGTAGTTACTTATTGTAGGATAATCAATAGGTTGTAGAGTTTAGCATTTTTTGATTGTAACGAAAAGCACCTTCATAGGTAGGTACTTTTCATATGTACCTAACTACCTACCGACCAACACTTATTCATGTGTACGAAAAGTACGTACATAGAGTTATTATATCCGTTCCTGAAGTAACTTCAATCTTACTTATGGAATAGAGGTAGAGTTTGTTGGTAGGTAGAGTTTGCATCAAAAAAGCATATGAATTTCATCCTCAATAGTTTATTATAACGTTAATTAGATGTTATGAATGTATTTTTAAATTAAAATTAAATTAATAATTTTCCCAGTGTTTAGTTTGTCCAACCTGCCTTAATAGTAAAACTCGAATAGTTAGGAAATAAAACATTGAATAAAGAATTAAACTGTTTTTTCCGCAAATGATGTGAATCGTACAAAATAACAGCCACTTTTTGCCAATTATACTGACTCATTTCTCTATTTTTATTAAAGTTTCGTCTTTGTATAAGTTTTGGTTTTTCCTCCGACTTGCAGATGTCGGTAAGCAATTTTCATTAAATGCGATATTTATAAAAACTTAATGTAATTTGTTGATATCGCCTGGACAGTTCAACCACCTTTCCGCCATCGCTAACTTCGTTAAACGGTATTTGGATAAAAAACTCAGTTCGTGACTGCTCCACGCTTTTTTGTGGCATGTGATCGTCTATATTCACTTGTTATTTGCTTCATCTTGTCTGTTTTTTTTATAATATAGATGTGGCAAACGAGCATGTAGATGGTAAATGACTACAACCCATGGACAATTGTAATTGACCCTAAATTACATTAGAGTCTTACCTAGGTACTTGAGTTCCACTACAGCTACGTTGTTACCCCTAAGGATTATTTTGGAATGTTTCGGATTGATGTCTCCCATACCACATTGTACTTATATCAGAAAACAGCAGTGTACCACAGCCGTTATTAGGCAGAAGTAAGTAGACGTGATACCTATCTACTTAGGGGTGCTCTTGAAGTCTATAAAGGGTTTCTATTTAATTTAGGTACCTGAATATCATATCTAGGTAATTCCAGTCACATGTTTGTCTAGTAAATGTAGAGACGGTTATGTAGAACCAAAGCTGAACCAAGGGTTTGACTTTGTGTAGAAAAGTTCTTTTACGGTATGGAGGATGAAAAAATTTTACAGACTTTTATTATTAAGCGGATGGAAATAATTTCGAACTGAGGTAAAAAGTGAAAGATAATTTAAGATAACAAGTTTTTAAGACGAAAAGTAATAGAAAATGTTTAAGAATTTAAATAAACAAAGTTACCTACATCTAAGTAGGTACATAAAGTTATTTGCCTGTCCCATATAATTATATTTAATTAATTATGATTCTTAGCGGTAGGAAGAAAGAATAAGAATCTAAGGTTGATGTTCCCAACTGTATCTATCGACGATTTTCAATTTTTTTCAAATGTATTGGATTTACATATAATTTT
>DWPV01001285.1:0-21528 GCA_018251915.1 Urbanus proteus proteus | reverse complement strand
CACCCGCCCGGGCAACACTCGCCCGGGCCACACTCGCCCGGGCCACACCCGCCCGGGCAGCACTCGCCCGAGCTAGGCCCGCCCGGACACGGCTCGTCCGGCCGCGTGTAAAACTTGTACATTTTGTTATAAATGAAGTGATAAGTGATATAATTATTTTGTCGAACATTGTAATCTAGGTAATATTTTGTTGTGAATCGGTACTTCTCAATTTGTATTTATAAATAATTACTACTCGAAATAAAGACTGTCAGTCTGAATTTTGTCTTTTATTTCTGACTAGCTAATCCCCGCGGTTTCACCCGCGTTTAACATAATTTAAATTCCGCTCTGGCGTATGGAACTTTTTTTTTAATATTAAAGTAGCCTTATGCCATGCCTTTAGACCTTCAGCTATCTTCAGTGAATGTCCCGTCGAAATCGGTCCAGCCGTTTAGAAGATTACTTCAACCAAACAGACAAAAAAAATGCATTTTCATTATAAATATCGTGTATTCTCATATGCATTGAGTAAAAATTTGTTATTTTGAAATCACAAACAGACACTTCAATTTTATATATTTGTATAGATGTCTTTGGCAACCCAAGCACAGGTGATTACATAAATGTTATTGATTTCACGAGTCACGTGCTTAAGCAAAAATAACTGTGCATCAACATAATGTAACGTATCAATGTACTAAATGCGAAATCTAATTTTAGAGCAGTACACAATATCGCAAGTGAAATTAATTTCACACATGCTCTTTATTAATTTAATTTTAAATTCAGGAATAGTTCTAAAAAAGAAACAAAAGATGATTTACATTCAGACATTTATTGAATTTCATAAATATTGCATACTTATCAATATTAAGAAAATTAGAAAACTGCGGATTTTGTCAAATAAATAACAATAACAAAATATAGACTTTAAATGAAAAACAAAACAAAATTAAGGATCTGAATAAATAAAATTGTAACAAAAGTACTTTTTACAAAGATGTTATATAATTTAGAATTATTTCGACATATCACATTTAATGCGAAAAAATACTAAAACCTACAGTTTCATATCACGTTTTAAGAGAATACGCCAACCTCTTGATGGGATATTATTCATAAAACTAGGTTAAGACGTATATTATTTTGTTATAACTTCTTGGAATGTGTAACATACAATTATAAAATTGCATGATAGGACGTGAAACTTGAACGATACAAACATTGCAATTACAATTCTTCTAATATTCATAACTTGAATCAACTACATTTGTTAAGATGTCAAATGCAAGCGATATTACATAATTATGTATTAAATTTACTATCCAATTAAAATACATCTCAAGCCTCAATAAATAGGAAAGTCAGTACCAGTGTCACTTAACAGTTAACGGTCCCTCGGTCTCCAAGTCAACTTAACGATAGCCCTTACAGTAAATATCCATTAAACACTGCTAAAACTCGAATGGACAAGTATATAATGTATAATTAAGTACATACATATCTAACGAGATTACTCATTGCTTAAAAATTACTTTCATTTGTGTTCGTAAATAGATTATTA
Source organism: Urbanus proteus proteus (assembly GCA_018251915.1). Lineage (NCBI taxonomy): Eukaryota > Metazoa > Arthropoda > Insecta > Lepidoptera > Hesperiidae > Urbanus > Urbanus proteus. The sequence continues at coordinate 19,982 of DWPV01001285.1, read as the reverse complement.
CCGCATTCCACTTAACTACCTTAACGACCGCGGTCTTATCTTTGATAAATTTTACTTCATACTAAATAATCCAGTCTATATTAAAAATAGACAACCAGCTACTGGTAAATTGCTTCTTCTCTTATACCACGGTCACTGAGGTCGTTAATGTAATGCATCTTCGCTTACGAGGGGGTAATAATCTTATTTAATGTTTCTATTTCTAGTAAATACATCTACAGACAGAAGATAGGGTTATAAAATTGTATACGATGGTATTAAAATTTAGTCCTAAAAGCAAGCCTTTATTATTTATAAACGACTTATTTAATGGCATATAAAGTATTAATAATAAATAAATGGACACTTTTTCCATGCACTTGCTCGGTTGTTATATTATGATAGTTTGGCAGAAGTTTTCGGATGTCCTTGTCGATAAGTTTATTTCCAGGAACCAACACATTACGATAAAATAACAACCGAACGCATTACACCTTAGCATTCTGATCCCGCTTGTCTCAACTTTGTAATATTTGCGCAAATAAATAGTAAGTTGGTAACTTTATAAATCTAGCATGTCTTTTCAATCTTCATCGTAAAGTCTACGTACATAGTGTAAATAATAAAATTGAGACAAACGGGACGTAACTTACTGATTGACTACGACTTTGGAGCGTTGCAGGAAATATATGAAAAATCGGAAGTTTGTTAATACCGTACTACTTACGTATTTTGGTGCTGCTTTTTAAGAGTATGGTAACGTTAAATGCTGCTGTTCTGCAAAGTCGTAGTCAATCATTTATTCTCAATACCGTGCATCCGTTGAGTCGTGACCAATTTCAGTTACGTGCATATGGTTGCACTACAATATGTATTTTTAGATTTTTAGGCATAAAAATTACTTAGTAGTTACGAAGCTATTATCCATGTCATTCAGATTAAAGGAATTAGTCAATATGAAGCGATTGTCAGGTACAACTCAACAGGTGCACTATACAACTGTAGCTTTAGCATGAATTTTTAATACGAAAAAGTTTCCGAATATTATTATCACATTCTATAGCGTCATTATTATTTTTTTGTTTTAAAATGTCTGTATTTTGCTAAACCATTTTATTATTAGTTTTATAAAATGATGTAGATAATTAGGAAACTATTTCCGTATTAAAAACACCTTAAAGTGTGGACGTATCCACGCGGAGTCCTAGCAGCGTAGTGTTTACATGGGGTCGACGCGGGGCCCACCGTGTGCGTCGGTCTCCCTCGGCCAGGCGTAGCGCGGCGGCAGCGCGGCGCCGTAGCACACGTCGTACATCTGCGCGCGGATGAACGCCTCCGTGTCCAGCGGCTGCGGCTGCACTGACGCCTTGCCTGCAACACATTTTTAGATGGTAGAATTTTATGTAGTTCAACCCCGGCGGCACCACCGCCACACCTATTTCTGCCTTGTAATAGCAGTGTTCAGCACTGCTGTGTTCTGGTCTGAAGGGTGTGGTTAGGGAGATATACTTATCCGAGGCGTTTCAGCTCAGTCCTTAGAGGTAGCAACGCATCTGTGGTCAACTTCAGGTAGGACTTTGGTCTTATCCGGGACTGATTACAGATGTCCATGGGCGGCAGTTGCCACTTACCATCAGGTGGACTGCATGCTCGTTTGCTACTACGATCATATAAAAAACTATGATGAACTTAAATGACCCTATGGCCATAAAACCGATTTACCAAAGGGTTTTCCTTGTTCTATTAACGGCTAAGCAAACATTTAAATATAAATTCAGTACATGGTATCTGTGAGTTTGTCTCCGTGTATGCCAATTACTAGACTGCGAGTTATAATATGGCTATAAATAATATATTGAAAGCCACTCTTACCGGGCCTCACAATTTAGAGATTTTAGAGTCGCAAAGGTTTATTATCCGACTGCATCAGAAGGAAGATAATGTTTTTATGTATGTAGGTTTGTCCATTTATTTAGCACGTCCTACAGCCCAAAAGCCCAAATCCAACAACACGTATCAACTAACAGACAGATTTTAACATGCGAGGTGTCGTTGGATTCGTCTTATCATAGTGAGATAGGCTATATAATTTTTAAATGTAGTGCCTGGAAACTGAAAAAAGAGATTTAAAGCGGTCGGGTTTTTGTTTAAGATAATATTACTAGTTTTGTTTCTCTTTTAGTATAGCCCTCCAAGATTATGTCATAACTCATCTATAACTGTTCCTGTAACGTCCCATCTGGGGATTTGGATTCGTTTCGGAAGTAAGCTATTTGTGGTCTCCCGCTATAGGTATGTCATTGCTACCGTTTGTTTAACTGTTAACTACATTATATGGAATAACTGATCTAGTTGTTCTTCGTGCTGCTTCTATAGCTTATTTTACTATTGTTTTCATTGACTATTCCACTTTTACGTTGAGATCTTCGAAATCTTCTGTTTTTCTTTATATTTCATAATCTATCTAGTTACTACGTGTAATATCTACATAATAGTTACTTATTCTAATACCATACTACTATTTTCATTTAATTTTTTTTTATATGATCGAAATAAAAGCATGCAGTCCATCTGATGGTAAGTGGCTGCGCATGGTCACCTGTAGTCAACCCCATATAAGATCAAGGTCCTACTTGAGGTTGACCACAGATGCGATGCTACCTCTGAGGACTGAGTTGGAACGCCTCTGATAAGTATGTCTCTTACCATACCCTTCAGACCAGAACACAGCAGTGCTCAACACTGATGCTATAAGGCAGAAATAGGTGTGACGGTGGTGCCTCCGGAATCGAACTACATAGGGTTGTACCACCTTTAAAATATTTATCATGTTTACCATAATCATTACCTACTAAGTAACTTCGGAGATCATCCACTCCAACAATACCATTTGGAAGTATCCTTTTGAAATAGGACGGGGAATTCCGGAAGATTACCATAGACGGGACATCGTATCAACGTCTGCTCGTGCTACAGTCACCTTGAGTCACATCTCGGATGCATCCCATTTGTCTACTCTGCGTATCACACATTCAATTGTCACAGTTAGTTCAATGATAGCTAGGGATGTGCACAAATTGTTTCTTCGTCTATATTATTTTACTATTCCAAAAAATATTGGAACAAGACTTCATAATTAAGGTTCTCCATATTATTCAAAATGATGTAGTCTATCAGCTTATACTCATTCAGCATCATGAAGAGCTTTAACCTTTTCGATCTTAGTAAAGACCCATCTGTAGAAGAAACAGTTATGGTTAGATAAATTTACAGTTAATATTGTTTGTACTTTTGATCTTTTAATATTTCTTGTAATGCGTAATGTTCTTGTAATAGTACTGTTATGTCTATATTTAAAACTGCTCTCAATTTCATCACTGTTAGTTTCTTAATTGTTATCATACACATCACTCAATCTTAGCGAATTGGTTTTGGCAGATCGCAGGATTTCATCGTTCGAATTGACGGCGGCAGTCGGGATTTCATCCGTTATCCATCTTGGAAGCATTATCAGTGTGTTGACTCGAGTGCTGAAAGTCCTACTCGAGAGGTTACATGAGTAATGTTTGTAGGAAGCTTGCAAGAACATATGTATTCATGTCTAAGCCTTTTGTTATTCAGAAGCAAATTTCAACGCAAACGTTGGTGAATCTGCAGAGCATATTTATTCATGACTTGTTTTTCAGATGTACTGTTTTAACGTAAAGGAAATCATAGGACATAGATTGCAATTAAATCAGTATAAATTAAGGTAGGTAGGTAATTTGAGAGGTAAGAAGAAAAATTTAAGCCGGAATAAATTCTTTAAATTAACTTTAATTAAAAAATGTAACTTCAAGTAGAAAAGTTGATTTTTTAGAAAGAAATCAGATTTTTTAGAAGAAAAAAGCATTTCCTGTAGATTCCGAGACCCTATCCCTCCAATACATATTCAATGTCAATCCTAGCAGTCTAGCCTAACATCCGTCAATCAGACATGTTTCCTATAATGATGAAGAGGGTGACGTTTTACCCTCCCGACCTTTCAGTTACTATGCGAACGTATGTTTAAATTATGCTCATAATAATCATAATACCTTCGCTTAGGGTTGACATTTCGAAACATAATGTAGGTTCGCCATATCAATATCTATATTTCTATACAAATAAATAAAGTTGAAGTGTCTGTTTGTGATTTAAAAATATCAACTTTTTACTCAATGCATGTGAAAGTGATGCATGTGAAAGTATACACGATACCTATAACGAAAATGCAAGTTTTTTTCGTCTGTCTGTCTGTCTGTTTGTTGAGGTAATCTTGTAAGCGGCTGGAATGATTTTGATGGGACTATCACTGGAAAATAGCTGAAGGTCTAAGCGCTTTACACGCGAATGCACGCGCCATCGCGGGACAGCCGGGTATACGGACACTTATAGTTAAATATTTATGCTTTTTTACTTCTATAACGCAGGTGAAACCGCGGGGATCAGCTAGTAATAAATAAGTGTGTAATTCAAAAGGCAGCGTTCCATGTCTTTCGTTCACATACTCGTATGTAGCTCATTCCATTCATAACTCAGTTACATAAGAAAGCAGTATTCGTTACAAATATCTTGACGCACGTTATAACCCCTCTTTTAACGGAAGTTAAACCGTTACTAAAGCCTTAATTACTACGCAACGGGAATAAATTACCATCGCAAATTATCGGAGAAAGCGAGTAAAAGCTGTAAACTATCCGACATTACATGTTTTGCCCTAATTAAATGACAATGGCATCGTAATGGAAGACTATGTCTTGTGCTGAACACGGGTTTTGTAAATTTATTAAGTAGCAAGCATGCTGTTCAACTGATAGTGGCCACCGCCGTCCGTGGACGTGTGTAATCAACCCTAAGGAAACCCTTGGAAAGGCCTTAGATAAGTATTTTTTCCTCACCACACTCTGTAAACCAGCACAACTCTGCTGTTATTAGCCAAAAAATAGAGGTGCCTCTGATATGAACCCTAACTCGTTTTAGATTTTCAAACGCAACTAGGAAAGGTCTAGATTATACTCCTCCAAACCTTTAATACATAGGAATATAGTCAGTGTAATAGTTACCAGTATTGACCGGAAATAAACCACAGCCACCTATATCCTCCTAATGACTCGATGGAATCGAGTGAATAAAGGCTGACTTAAACATGACACGAGCATCTTAGGCCTCAAAAGCTTTTAATCTCCGTTCCCATGATCTTTGATTAACTTTAGGTATAACCTCTGCTCTGTATAGAGTTAGTGACAAGTGTTATAAGCTGCAATAAAGCGTGTTTAGATAGTTCTACCTTTTAATTCTTTAAATTACAGTGCAATATTTTAAAATTTATTGAAATTCGGCGTTTTGACTCGAAATATTAGCTTACAGTAAAACGAAGTCATGGCGCAAATTAGTCTACAAAATGAATCATTACGAACTATATCTTGATGTATTTCAGTGCTATTTCGCTAGAAGTTCATGCGTTGGCGTTTTCCTCACATTTTCAATTACACAATGGACCGGGTCAAACACCTGCCGGCCCAATTAGATGACTTCATTGTTCACAGCTAGGGCTGCGGCAAATTTAATTAGGAGTAGCTTATACTGTGACTATGCTTGTGTGCTCTTATGAAAGGCAACGATTAAAGACTTAAAAATATTTCTTTTTAAAGGACGCTTTCTACACACATAGCCCCACAGTAGGATTATCTCCTGTGTCGTGGGTGCCATAGACACACAAAGACGAATACACAAACACCCAGACAATCAATTTCGGGTCGTCAATTTCTACATAAACCTAAATTATTATTATTATGTTATATTGTAGTTTTAATAATTTGATTGTAAATAACATTATAAATATACCTAACCTAAATTAATAAATTAGATATCTACCTGGCCTAGGATCGAACTCTGAACGCTTTGCATGTCAGACTGATAAGGGCACCGTTCCGTGGCTGGTTGTCACCATACCTGGATTATGAATTTATGGTCCCGGAACTGGACTAAGAAAAAGACCATTTTTCTTAGTCCAGGGTAAAAATGCATCTACGAGTATTTCAGTTGGACATATCTTGTTTCGATTTTGTTACATACCTGCCTTTTTTATAAATATACCTAACGCTAAGGCAGACGGGGCTACGTGATGGAAAGTAGTCACCATCGCCTATAGACATTTGCAACACCTAGAGGAGTAGCCAATTCATCGCCGACCTCGAAGGACAGTTCTTTTGCACCTTTCTTGCCTGACATGCAGTGGCCACTTGACATGAGGTGATTGCATATTCCGCCTCGAAGCAACGTAAAGTATGTACCAAGCTCAGATAAATAAAGTAGGTAGATCTATCATTCCTAACAAAAAAAATTAAGCCATTTTTAAAAAGGTCGCGTTATAAATGTGATTATGTGAGCGTAAATAAACTAAAAGTACTGACAAGATACTACGCTAGTTTTGTGTGTGTGCGTATAAATCCATGAAAGTAGCGTAGTTTTTTGGCTTCACTAAAATACAAGGCGGTGAGTAATCTACCTATTTTATTTATCTAAGGTACCACGGCTCAAGTTGTGAGGGAGACATGGTCAGCAGCGGGTCAAAAATGTGTTGCAGCCAAGTTATTTTTAGATGAACTTTAAACTCACCGTCGGTAAAAATATATTTTTTTTAAATAACATTTTTTAATGATGGCATAAGCTTAAAAATGGTAGTTATAAAATCACAGACAAACATTCCAATTTTACTAACAAAAGGTTAATTACCAAACAATGGCTTGGAATTTGCAAATGAGTTGTTTTTGAACTTCACACTTGTGAATAATTTAATCGCATGCCATTTTGTAAACGACAATGAATAAGAAATAAGTATTTGGGTCAAGTAGGTAATTATTCTTGCCAATTATTATTTTTCGTTTCATTGTTTTAAAAAGATGTATTTATTACGTAGAATTTTGAGTTCAATCTTCACTGACATCGAAATGTCGAATTCGGGTATATTTTAGGGTCTACGAGGTCTAGGGTCCATTTAGGCTAATACCAGTTAGGATCCAAAAATAACCATAATTTCTCATACATTTACATCTAAATTATATAGTATCTTATCATTAAGCGGTTAACCAGCTAACGGTTGTGGTTAAACCAGGATAGATCGATAACCAAAAGCAATATTACTGTTTCTTTAACCGCAAACTGAAGTTATGAAGGCGTATTAATATGGAGTTCACTATGTATAACTTATATCAATACAAAATACTTAATAAATATATATGGGAGCATTTCTTTAATTATAGAAGTAGCAAGCGAGTCTTGATGATAGTTTAAAGGTGGTAGAACTCTATGTTGTAACAGCAGTATAACGCTGCTGTGTTCGTTGCTACCCCTGAGGATTGAGCTGAAACGCCTGGGATAAGTAAGTCTCTCTAACCACATCCTTCAAACCAGAACACAGCAGCGCTACACTGCTATAAGAGCTAACTTCTTAAGCCTGCTAGAAATATCTCTCACCCTTTAAAGCATAACAGAACAGCGTTTAACACTATTGATAACAGGTACTTAAAGCTTAAATAGGGCTGTGGATATCTTAAAATCACCAGGGCAGTTTACTGATGCAAGTAATGGAAATTGCTAACCCTAACAAACGCACTATTCTTAACGCAGTTACCGTGCTCTTCATTTCCAATTTAACCGTTTGAAGTTCTACGTTATGTGTACTGCAGTTAACTTACCGTTAGTAACCCATTCTTCTAGCTAACTTTGTAGTTTACTTATTTAAACTTAGACAAATAAAGTAGAGGAAAAATGAAGCCATTTTTAAAATGGCCGGGTTATAAACGTGATTGTAGTATTGACAAGAAACTACGCTAGTTTTGTGTTTGTGCGTATAAATACATGAAAGTAGTGTAGTTTTTTAGCTTCACTCAAATACTAGGCGGTGAGTAATCTACCTATTTTATTTATCTGAGTATTTCAAATCGAATTTATAATTCAGAATGGTACTTTAGTTGTAAAACTTTACGAAGTTTTGTTAAACGTACGAAACTCCACGGTCCTGCCTTATAATATAGGCAATGTAGGTGTTCTAGTTTGAAATGTTTAGTTAAGGAAGGGTTAGGGAAGTTTGGTTAGTTTAGTCTTTAAGAGTAGCGACGTACCTATGTGTAGCCGATCACAAGTAGACTCAATATCTTATTTTCTTATATTTATTAGAAAATCTAAGATACGACGATCATAACTTTTATCTTATTTTTTTCTTATACCTCCAACGTCCAAGGAAGCATTTTGACGTTAATGACCATGAAATATTTTCTCATTTAATAAAAATACCACAGAAAATCAGGATTTTTATCACACGAATTTCATAAAAAGCTTAACCCGCAATATTTCCGTTAACCTTGTCACGTTATTCCAACTTTTACCCAAGGTTATAATTAAAACACCCTCGGTAGGTATTTTTAACTTACCACTCCCAGTACCTACTCGCGATCATTAGTGTTGAAATAATATTTTCACTTCGCTTATAATGTTTTAAATAGGTACATGTTTATACTTATATGAAAATGGGAGCCATGAGATTAATTATTTATTCTCTTAAATATGTTTCTTATTGTCTAACGTAGCTAACGAACATCTAGTCCTTTTGACGGTTAGCCAACCCTATATAGGATCATATATTTTTTTTATGATCGAAGGAGCAAACGAGCATGCAGTCCACCTGATGGTAAGTGGCAACTGCCGCCCATGGATTTCTGTAATCAACCCTATATAAGATCAAAGTCCTACCTGAGGTTGACCACAGATGCGTTGCTATCTCGGATAAGTATATCCCCCTAACCACATCCTTCAGACCAGAACACAGCAGTGCTTTATACTGCTGTTATAAGGCAGAAATAGATGTGGTGTTGGAGCCGCCGGAGTCGAACTACATAGAGTTCTACCACCCTCAAATATATATACTCTTATTTGAGACGTCCTGTGGTACGTACCACACCTTTCCGAGCAGAACACTGCAGCGTTAAATACTGCTGATATTAGGTACCTATTCGTCTTTAATGCTCAACGCTTTCGCTTGCAGCATCAAGCATATAAAACGCTAGTAGCGAATGTTCCATGGCCTTCGAATTTCGTGGCTTTTGGCCCTTAAAAGAGAAACGCTACATAATCAACTTTATACACTATATTGGTTTTATTCCCATTACATATTCTGCACGCAACCTAACCCCTTACATCAAACCCTTCCTTATTAGACGATGACGTAACTTATGGTTCACCATGAACATTAGTTATGGTGAACTGATGTCGTGACCACATCGCGTGCCTCTTTATAGAGTTACGTCAACTGAACATTAATTGTGAGGAAAATCGTGAACTGACTTTATATTATTTAATGAAAGTAATCGTGACAGTCTTACAGTTTGAAAAATAGCTTTTTGTCATGTATAAAGCAAACGAGCACGAAATCCACCTGATGGTAAGTGGCCTCTGCCGCCCACGGACATCTATACAAATAAATAAAATTAAAGTGTCTGTTTGTGACATCAAACTATGTTTTTTTATTCAATGAATATGAAAGTATACATGATACCTATAAAAAAATGCATTTTTTTGTATGTCTATCTGTTCGTCTGTCTGGCTGAGGTTATCTTCTAAACGGCTGGACCGATTTTGACGGGACTTTCACTGGAAGAAATGCTCCAGTCAATATTAGCTGGGAAAGCGGGGATACCCTAGTCTACACTATATCTATGATAGTATTGGAGCTCTGCCTGAGTTCGGCCACATTTGCGTTGCTACTTTTAAGGATACTTTTTAAGGATAATATTTACAAAATATAACAAAATTTATAACAAAATAATTCGCCCACACGTTATTAAATTTATTTTATCACAAACTGGATAGATAAGATTAGGCTCATGGCTAAACTGAAATTTTAGCGATAGCCGAAAAAGCTTTATTTAGGCAGTTGATAACAAAAATGAATATTATTGTTTCAGTTTCCATATTTCGAGTGATATACATAATTATAAGGAGTCGACACACAGAGACCACCTGATGTTAAATGGTTATTGCTACACATGAACATTTGTTACGGATTCTAACATTCTTATTAAACATGGACTAGCGATAGTTTCGGTTTTAAACAAAGGTTTAACGCAATTTCTTATTACAAACGACGGTTTTATATTTAGATCAGGTTTAGTCTTGGTACTTTGTTTAAACCCACCCGTTACATTGTTTAACATTTAGACCGTGGTTTACGTAAAAGACAAATAAGTTACGTAAAGTAAAATGGCGGTCCTTGAAAAGATTGTTTCAAGTTTTGAAATCGAAAAATATAAATTATAATATTTCTATTTCTATAAATAATTAAAGAGGTAAAAACTATATGAAAGGTTTCTGAATAATAGTTTTTCATAAATTTCATTTCAAAATATGTGATATTTTACAAGAAAACCATAAATTTTATGACATATTCACGAAACAGAACATTGTACTCAATAATTAGGGAAGTGTCTAGGGAAGCATGGAAATTTTTCGTTCATTGATCTATGGACATATAGTCCAAGATTATTTTTACTTTTGTAATACGGTCAGGTTTTAATTGTGGTACTTTCCTTAGATCCAGACTACGAAGTCTAGGTTTAAAACTGGATTTGACAACTTTTTTGTAACAAGACCGTAAACGTCCGAGTCCTATTTTATCGCAAGGCATTGCTACCATATGGGTCATTTAAATACCCCTATGGACTAAGTTGCCTTGTCCAATCCTCAAAATCTTAGAAAACTTAGAAACATTTAATCGTTCTTATAAGACAAAAACAGGCGTGACAGTGGTGCCGTGGATGTTTATCTTCACGCCAAACTTTAATAATTTCTTTGTTCCACAATACGTTCTAAAATAATTGAATCATACTCTTGATAAAAATTAATTAATGTTACTAATATCTAAATAGCAATCACGAAAATGTTAAATTAAATACTTTTATTACTGTTAATATGTTAAAGTATGAATAATCCTAATATTGAGATTATCCTAATAGTGCGAAAATACTTTAAAATAGCATATTTGACCTGGTTTATTTAAATTATTGTATAATAAGTAATTATAAATGGCAAAAATATCATAAAAAGACATGCTATATAAAATATGGCATTTTACGAATTACAAGACCTTAATCGTGGGAAAATGTAAATGAATCAAAGATCAAAATGACACAATGCTTTAAATGCCGTCATCGTGTGGGTGGAATGTATATTTCGCACTTAAATAAAGGTCTGGAATCTTTTTGATGATGTATTCAAAGGCAGTTAAAGTCATCTAAATTAACGTCATTACGATGACGTCACCTTTCCAACTCTCAATTTATTCAGTGACCCTTCGTGTTTCAACTTTAAAGTCATCACAGTATCAACTGGCAGAACCAGTTGATCTGAAAGAATTTTAATCTGAAGAGCGTAGGAGACATACGGGAGATGTCCTAAAACTTAGTCAGTGCATCAGTAAAACTATGTAAGTCAAATCACTTTAGAGACGTTTTTGCATTAGTAGTAGTGTAATACGTACAGTGAGTACAACCGAAATAAACCCGTTTGCGCTAGCTACCACGCATGCGTGGGGCCCATTGCATAAAAGTAACGTTAGAAGTGTCATGTCACACCAATCAGTTTATTATTTTTTTGTAGTAATTAGGTACTTCATTAATTTTATTAAATTTTTTAAAGTTTTCAATGTATTAATATTTTAATACGTACATTTTAATTGATATAAGATTTATTACCTACAAATTAGAGGCTAAAAATAAGCTTTAGATATAGTATTAAAACGATTAAATTATTACAGTATTAAATTATCATTAACGTTTATCTAATGAAAACTAAAATTAAGATAGTTACGAATGTCTGTAGTTAAAGAAGAAATAAATCATGCCTATGCCACAATTTAATTTAAAAACTAAATACAAGCGCCCCTAGGATAGCTAACAGTAATGATCTCAGACACAAAGAAATATTTAAGTTCATCAATGTTTTTCTAGGTTAGCGAAGTGATAAGTATTTTTCTCTTTTAATGATGCCATGTTAATTAGAACATCAACGAGTATTTTCAACCACTCCTAGTGCTAATGGCGTTGTTAATCAAGCTAAGTAACTCCCACACAAACTATATTTGGATAGTAAGTATAGCTTAGTCAGTCATTACTAACTACTGAATAGTCTTTCTATTAAAAGATCTATTAAAAGATTTTCAGTACCAGGCAGTACATACCTCAAATTAAAAAAAAACCGATCGGCTGTAATCGGCTACCATCGGATTACAGTCGAATATTTATTAAGAGTTGTTACAACACACTCTGGTATAGGTAGTATAATTATCGTTTTAATTCATTTATATTTCCGCCTGGTAAACCGGTATGATTGTTGCACCACCATAATTCCATTACCACCACAAATATTGTTAACAAATGTGGGCGGGAATGACCATTTACTTGAGCTATTTGCTATTTCTATTTGATACTTCTACTGGTCGTCAAGTAAATTTGACGTTAAAATATGAAAAAAGTGATCTCTAGTAGTAAAAAAGACTTTCTAAATTCATGATCTCACTCTATTTCATTCTTTATTATCTTGAAAAGATAAATTAACACACAAACACCCATACCCAGAGAAATCTAGATTCAATAATACATGTCTAACACTTTGCGTCTGAGACACTATTGATACTACGCAAATCGCCAATAGTTATATTTTTAGTCCTAGGTCAGTAATGTCTAGTCTAGACGTAGGCCGATTCAAATGCTGCATCCTGGACGACCCACACATTGCACGATTTGCTCTCAATACCCGCTCTTGGCATAATTCTGAAGAAGTCATGGTCTTTCTTTACGCATATTAAACCGACCTATTTAGATTGTTTTTCATGTAGGTGTAAAGGGGGTATATTATTTACTCGTGATAGATATTTTCATACTTCGAACCTGGAGGCACCTAATTCTGCCTAACAGCGGAGTTGGGTCATTAGGGGCTTGTTTTTTGATACTGCTGCTTAAAAGGCCACATCTGTGGCCGAACTTCTGGATTAGAGGTGACAGTGACCATGTTCTATTAGGGGCACTATATATTCATTTGTGACTTAAAGCTTATACATACTTAATCATAATAATTTGTACCTAAGTGCAAGGTGGTAGACTTCTTTATTTATTTGGACGTCATAGGTGTCCATGACAAAACTAGCTGATCTCCGCGGTTTCACCTGTGTTTACGAAGTAAAAACGAATACGTATTTGAAAATAACCGATATCCCGCTCTCCCGCACCGATGATATTTTTTTTTTTTCAAAAATTAAAATAGCCTTAATTACGCCTTAGACCTACAGCTATCTTCCAGTGCAAATCTCGTCAAAATCGGTCCAGCCGTTGACTTGAGAAAAGCCGTTGAAAGATTGCTTAACCAAATAGACAGACCTTTTTTTAATTAGTAAAAAGTTGTTATTTTGATATCACAACAGACACTTCAAAATTCCTTATTTTTGTATATATAGAAAAATATATGAGTATCCGATCCGTCTATACGTAGTGCTGTCAACGGGTTCACCGTACCGCAAGCCTACAACGAATCTCGTCCCGGGAAGTTATCGATTTTCAACTCAGACAGCCGCCGGTGCCGGATTGTCTAGCCGAATGATTAAATGCATAGTGGCATGCTGGTGACAGAAGCTATTTGTCTATTAGTGCTTGTTTTTTACTAGCACTAGGCTTGCAATGAAATTTTATTTCTGGAGTGGAGTAAAAGTTTGGTATGATTACCAAAACATACCGATATAGTATATCTGGATCTTCAATTCGAAAAATTCTTATTCTTATTATGGTTTATTTCTCTCAAAAACACTCTGTGGTTAGTTTTTGTAATTATGATGTAAGCTTTCAAAAGGTTGAATCGCTTTTGAAAAGAGTCAAGTAGGTAATCGTATTGGAGGCATAATATACAGCCAACATTTTAGACAATTCCAATTTTTTAAACAGGAGAAACAGCGAAACTTCGTCAGATAATCGCACTCTATATAATTTAAAATGCATAATATGCACATTATTAATAACTAGCTTATCCTCGCTTCAGCTGTATTTCATTGAAAGTCGCATCAAAATCGGCTCAGCCCTTTAGAAGAGTACCTCAGCCAGACAGACGAAAAAAAATTTAATTGCATTTTTGTTGTAGGTATCGTGTATGAAAGTATCAATTATGAGTTAAAAGTTTTTATTTTGAAATCACAAACAGACACTTCAATTTCATTTATTAGTATTAATATGGATTATTCTTCTGTGTTTATTTCACATTATATGCCGTTCATAATATTACAGTTATACCTACCATTGCATCTATTTCTATAATAGAATTCTTTGGAAAATATGTTATACCTAGCTACAATAGTAAATCTGCAATAACGGATTTGTACTCCGAGTTGTTCGCGTGTTTTAAAACCATCTTTCCATGAATCCAAAACGTACGTACGTCAGTTATCTCAATTTAGTAAACGCATAGCAGTGCACTAAAAGTGAAACAATAGTGTTTACCAACTGTTTATAAACATGAACGTAGCGTAATTTTACGATACACAATACCTGTGTGTTGCAGTGATTGTAAGCGTATAGTGACGGAAATAATTTACATTTTACGCGCATATTTTATTTATGTAATTTTCTTCTAAAGCGCTTTGCGTATTTATATAACTACTAGTATTCACCCGCAGCTTCGCTCGCGCTCATGTATATTCACACAAAGAGGCCGTAAGTATAAATTTTGGCACATTGTAGGTATAAAAGTTACTTTTCTTTTCCTCGGGAGTAGTATCACTTTTCGGGATGAAAGGTACCCTATGTCCTTTTCCAGATCCCCGGCAATGTGTGTGCAAAATTTCATAACGATCGGTTTAGTCGTTAACGCCTGAAGGCGTTACAAACAAACAAATAAATAAAAGGACGTTCGCATTTATAATAATTATAGGATGAAATTGTTAAATAGTAGATTTTACAGATAATGATATTTTCTCCATAACATTGGGTGTAGTAAATGTTACACCCTTGTTATTGAACGAACTTTTGGATCTTTTCCACATTTATGATTCACATTAGCAATATTTCATGTTTATCGTAGCTAATAAAAATAAATAACAAAATAAATTCTTTGAATGTCCAAAATGACTACCTATTGAACAAAATTGGAACGATTGAACGTAAAGTGCAAATCATTCGTTCTTAATTTTGCAGGTAAAAGTTTTTTACACGGCAATAATTTGAAGCTTGTAAGAAATTGGAGACGATTCTATTAATTCATTTTCGTTTTTGTAACGCTGTCTGCATTTGTGTACATTTAACTAAATTTATATTTTTTTATTTTTCTATCATTTTTATATCAGTATCACTGAACTTTTAAATAAATGTTAAAAATATGGTGATGCGTTTACAGATTAAAATGAAACAGAAAGAAGTGAAAGCAGGATTTTTTTTTCTAAAGTCATCTACGTAATTAAAGTTTCATAAACTTGTTAATTTATAGCTCGCAAAATTATTTTAAGTTTTTGCGAGATTTAAAAGTATCATTTACGAAATCAGCTGACGTCAGGCTATTTCTTTGATCCATCGATGTGTCGTCAATGACTTGCCTATTATTAGGTAAGTCATTGACAACACATTGGTTGCTATGACCTAGTATTAAAAACCTGCATTTAGAAAATATTTCAGTTTTTATCGCTCCCGGACTCATCTTTATTATTGTCCGGATCATCTATAGTATCTAACTACTAATCTATACTAATAAATAAAATTGAAGTGTCTGTTTGTGATTTCAAAATAACAAATTTTTACTCAATGCAATGAAAGTATACAGGATACCTATAACAAAAATGCATTTTTTTGTCTGTCTGTTTTGCTGAAGTAATCATAAATGGCTGGATCGATTTTGACGGGACTCTCACTGGAAGATAGCTGAAGCTCTAAGGCGTAACATAGGCTACATTATTTTTTGAAAAAAAAAAGAAACATTAGCGCGCGCTCCACGCGCATGCGGGCCCCCTCGCGGGAGAGCGGCGTATCAGTTATGTTTGAATGTATATTCCTTTTTAACTCTTAAACGCGAGTGAAACCGCGGGGATCAGCTAGTAATCAATAGTTAATCCTCCTTGTATTCCGACACATAAACTAGCTTTATTAATAGTTCGTGCAATAAAATTGAAATGCGCCAACGGACATCTCAACTTAACGAGGAACCGCGCCATTTTGACACATTCGAATTAGGAACACTGTATGCGCCGGAAACGGTTAACAAACCGACTTCCGTCACCATACCGTACATAGACGGTTTGAATTTATAATATTGTATTCGCGGACGCGTGTTATGAAGTTAGTTTTGCACGCGCCTCGCAGTTACTAAACGCGTATCTTCTATGTGTCTATAATCACTTACCAGCATTTTGAAGTCCACTGTTGGACCTTTCCAAATGCAGGTTTTTCCTTTAGTCACCGCGCTTGATATGCGTCTATATTCTGTACCTAGACCGAACCGATGAACTCCAAAGGGGATTAAATTAGAGTACTGCCCTCAGGCAAGTCCTCCTGAGGTAGATATATATAGATGCATTGCTACATCTCAGGATCAGGAGGACGTTGTAACGCCTCATATCTCTTTCTTACCTCGCTTCTTAAACAAGGCCAGCTGTTTAGCCTCTTCGGGTTAGAATAATTTCTTCTTAATAAAAAAGGCGAAAGTTGAATTTTAGCATCCTTACAAATCTGTCAGCGAAAAAAAAATGTTTTGATGATGACACTAGTCTTGCATTATCATCTAAATCAAAGGTGTATGCAAAATTTCAACTCACAGCTTTCTCGGGCTCTCAAATATTTTCACACAGGTACTACCATGAAGGTTTTACCATGAACTTGAAAAACACTAATCTAAGCTGATAAATCGAACCTGGGACGCATATAGAAGACATGCGGGTCATCTAGTCACGTCATAAACAATGTTATGACTGTTATTGACACCGAATTTCACCCCGAGGTCAATTATCACACCAATAAAAATATTTATTCGTAAATCACATTCCCGCATAACATTCTTAGGGTTAATAAGATTCTATTGACTCCAATATAACACGAATGTTAACAATTTATTGGCTTAATTGAATTGCTGTTTCAAAGAAGTCAGTTAATAAATCACACCAAATAGATGAGTCAGCGAGATCTTATTAGCTCTTTTTGGCTCTTTTGCAACTGTTTTTATAGGCCTATAAAAATGAAAGATGAAGTTAATTATCGTATAGTATAACGAAATTTGGATAAGGTTGTAATAAACAGCTTTTGTTTGTTTCTCGTTCGCGTAAAACGCGTATTGTGCAAGATGAAAGTGAAATAAATAAATGTCGTTATTTTTCACTTGTATATGTATTTTCCAAGTGTATTTTATTAATTTGACATTTATTTCACGTAAGTTACAAAGGGCGAACTTAATACCTAATGGCAATTTCCACCAGTTAACCCTTGTTGATGTTGAGAAGTCGCGGTGTATCTTTACTTACAGAAAATTACGTTAATTTTGGAAGAAAGACAATAAATTTTGTCTAAGTAAGATTGAAAGTTACACCCTAATTATAGCTTGTTTTATTTTAATATGTAGTATCTAAAATAGGCACCTAATTACCTTTGTGTATAATATATGTACTCGTATTATAAAAAAATATAAATTATTAAAATATTTCGGCCGGCTTTCGATTTATTTGAAGAGGTTGCATACCTTCTTACATTATATGGAGAGCGTCAAATTAGTTCTTTGATAACGCGTGGCCTTAAGCCTTTCTAAACGCAAATCCTGGATCTACCATAGGACGATGAATTTATCGCTACTTAATAACAGTGGCAGTGTTAAGCACTGTGTTCTGAAGGGTGCTTGAAGGATGTAGCGAGGGGGACATACTTATCTGAGGCGTTCCAACTTAGTCCTCAGCAGTAGCAAGTAGCAACGCATTTGTGACCAACCTCAAGCAAGACTGTTATTATCAGGGGTTGATTACAATGTCCATGGGCGGCAGTGGCCACTTACCAGATGGACTGCCTGCTCATTTGCTACTCTCATAAAAAAAAAATTGAAGATGACCAATAGCCAAACTTTCTTCCCCAGGCAAGTGGGCCGCAACCTCATCATCCCGGGGGGTACCCGCACCATCGACGCCACCGGCAAGCTGGTGATGCCTGGTGGTATCGACCCCCACACCCACTTCGAGCTCGAGATGATGGGTGCTAGGACCGCTGATGACTTCTATAAGGGGACCAGGGCTGCTGTCGCTGGCGGGACTACCACTGTTTGTAAGTTCTTTTACCTAACGAATAAGCTGATGATACCTGATGGAAAGTCACCATCGTCTATGGACATTTGCAACACCAGAGGAGCCACCAATGTAGCGCCGGCTTTGAAGGAGGGCTCTTTTTGCACCTCTCTTGAAGAACCCCATGTCATAGCGCTCCAGGAACCTCAGGAGGAAATTTATTCCACATCTTGCCTCTTGGTAAGACCGATCTTTTCTGAGGTTGATTATAAGGATGCACAAGAGTGGCACTTACTACTTACGATCAGGTAGACTGCATGCTCGTTTGTTATATTCATATTATAAAAATAAAATAATACAAAATAAAAAAAATATTTGCTGTAACTTAATACATAATATGTTTTTTTTTCTTTACAGTGGACTTCGTTTTGCCACAGAAAGGACAGTCTTTAATTGAAGCTTACAACAACTGGAGAGAAAAAGCTGATAACAAGGTATTCATGCAGAACTTTATTTATTAAACATTAATTTAATTCGGTAGTATCCATATTACTTCACTACCCAGCACGCCATCTATGACCGTTAAGTGGAAATTTTGTGGTCAGCCTAGGAAATATAGATGTCGCTGTTTACACTAAAAATAAAACTAAATTTATGAAACTTTTTTAATTCAAATTGTGCACTAGTAAAACTGAATGCATTTATAATCGATAAGTTTAATTCAATAGCTGCTATAATATTTTATTTAAAAACCATGTCTAGAAGTCTGTAGGTGGTTTCAAATTTTCCAGTGACAAAAGATACCATTATTATCATGAAACTAATTAATTGAATTCTAATGATCTATTTATCAAAACAATAAACCAATAAAACATTACAGAAACTATATAATCGGTGTACCTTAAATTAAATTAAATTCTATTAAAATAAAGCTAAAACAGATAATAAATAATAATAATCTAAAAATAATGTGACCACACCACCATTATTACAGGTATGCTGCGACTACGGTCTCCACGTGGGCGTGACCTGGTGGTCACCATCTGTGAAGAAGGAGATGGAGCAGCTGGTCACCGACCAGTATGGTATCAACTCCTTCAAGATGTTCATGGCGTACCGTGACGCTTGGATGCTGGATGATTACCAACTGTACCAAGTTATCGAGCATTGTGCTGATTTGAAGGCGTTGCCGCAGGTAATCTTAGAACTTAGGAGCTACTTCTAGCGCCATCTTGTGAGTAAATGTACTATTGATTTATTATAGAAACAACGCCATCTAGTGAGCTGTCTTAATAATTACGATATAAATTCTTTAAACCTGTAAATGCTCGCTAATAAAAGTATACAATTAAAACTAATATTAAAAACATAATTGTTTATTATAATTGTTTATTATGACTTTTCATTTCACTTATCGCTCAGTTATCATTTCGTTACTGTCATTTATAAACGCTCTTATAGAAGAGCTTAGTAGCGACATCTATTGAACAAGAACAAGGTACCTACAAAAAAATAAATTCTTTACTCGGTATTAAACCATATTATTTTTCAAAAAGCATTCACTTGTTTACACTCTTAACCAATGTTGTTCTCTACAATACTCTATAATTGACTATAGGTTAAACATTTTATTTGAACTTAACTATGTATCACCGCAAATTATGAACACAACTTATAATAAAACTCTTTTTAAACTAGGTTCATG
>DWPV01001284.1:0-21530 GCA_018251915.1 Urbanus proteus proteus | reverse complement strand
ATACTATATATTGCTGTAACCACGCTCTTGTCCAAAGTAAACAACACCAAAAAGTATCTAAATAAATTATGAAATGGAGTGAAAAACCAGCTTCAAACAATACGATATTTATCGCCAATTCGCCACTATGGCAACATTCCTAGTGGGCATCATTACGTTGCTGATAAGATTTTTTTTGTGAAATGCAACGGCACGTTCGAGTGGTTCCGTCCATGCCACGAACTGTGAGTGCAGGATTTGATACATAATTGTGAAGATATGTTATGGACGCATCTCGTCGTTAACCTCTCGCACACATTTCACCCACTCGTGAACAGTCCTCGACTTCGTGCCTGAATATAACACAGGAAAAATATTTTTGGGTAGATATTACTTATCTAGTTAGACGTTATTAGACTGCATCTAGTAATTTAACTTAATTACATTTGATAGTGTTGGGATTTCTACCAACATGTACGGTAAGAAAGGCGGGAGCGGCAAAGGCGCGCAACGTCACCCGCCGGTGGGACGGGCCGGGACACTCACCACCGCGACCTTCGTCGTCCACGGACGATACTAACTGATACTAAGATATTAAAACCAGCCAACTGCAATCCATTCTGTTTTTATTTAAGTCCCCGTAGGTCTAACATTGGTCCTTCAAGCCAAATTATCTTTCGACGGCTCTTTTGAATTTCGTGTACTCTATTAAGCATTTAAGTTAGGCTGACGGTGTATTTAACCACCCAGAACTATGGTCGAGTCACACCAGAATTTACACGTGCTCATGGGTATGGTTAATGAGCTAACTAGGGATGTTATGGATGTGAAATTTCTGATCTGGATATGGGAAAAAAATTTTACCGGTTTCGGATTCCGTTAAGTATGGAAATTTATTTCGAATGACCGATATTTTCGATTACGGATATATGATTTTCAAGGAATAGTAAAAGAAAAATAAGGTACAATGAAGTAATGATGTACTTTATTTGCAATTAAGGAACTTACACGTCGGCTCGGCCGGGTAAAAACCTGTCATTATGTAATATATTTGAACACCGCACAGGTATCCGAAATTAGACGAAACTTTTATATCGGATTCAGTTACGGTTTCGGATATCTGTTTAAAACTTTATTATACAGCTAAGATCTGTGATCGTGGGTCATTTTTACATTGGCGTAGCGAACAAGCATGAAGTCAATCTGATGGTAAGTGGCGACTGCCACCCATGGAAATCTGTAATCAACCTCAGATAAAAACAGAGTCTTACCTTAGGCTGGCCACAAATGCATTGTTACCACCTGACAAGTAATACAATAAGTCAATTACGCCTGAGGACTAAGTTGGAATGCCTCGAATAAGTATCTCTTCATTACCACTCACTTCAAACCCGAACACAGCAGCGCTTAACATTGTTGTTATAAGGCAGAAATAAACGTGCGTGTCGGCAACGCGCATGCCAGGCGCAGTGATTATTGGAACAAACCATATTAGGAGTGGAATGGAAAATTGGGAATTAGGAATATTCTTGATTATTTCATTTTTATTACTAAAATTAAAGGATAGGCTTATAACTTTATTGAGGTATTTCAATAGGTAATAAAAAGTAAGACCTACTACATAGGTACCTGATGGTAGGTATAACCTACCATCATAGATCTCTAACCAAAGAGAAGTTGTTATTATGTAAATACTTCTACTTCGTGAAGCATTTATTTTTACTTGTACTAAAAATATCTAGACAAGAAAGAAATCTAGAAAAGATTCCGACACCTCCTCCTTGTTGGAAGTCGATTAAAAAAAATCAATATAACATGTACATACCTACATAGTAGGTGTAGTATAGAAGACGAACTAGTCTCGACACAAAAACAAAATGGCCGCGAATAAAATACTAGGCGGCTCTACTTATTTATGTAGGCCTTTTTGGTTATATTTATTTATTACCATGCCTTTCTTTGTAAGAAATGCAAATGTTATTAAGATAGGAACTGACGTGAAAAAAACGATTTTAAAAATAGATAAGACTTTTCTATTCCTATAATATATCTTGATAGGTATTACGATATTACGTACCTACTCTTCAAATTTAGATAAGGATTTTGTCCTTAGATCATAGATAGTTAGGATCCAACATCTATGATTTTGTACAATAAAGCTGTCCTTATGCCGTCAACTTCTTTTAGTAGTGTCTACTTTTATAATAAAGTACTTAAAATGGGGCAAGGTGTTGAAAATAATATGAATGCTATTTTAAAGATATTATTTTATTTTGGGAAAATAAAGGGGACATTGACAATCACCTGTAGGAAATCGAGCATCAATTTCCTAAGAAGCATTCTTAAGATAAAAGAAGGCCATTTATTCACTTAATAATTTAACAAGATTCGTCTGCCTTGTCAGCACTCTTCATCAACGTTAATGCGCAATAAAATTAAAAATACAATGGTCTTTTATTAAATAAAAAAATACGTCATCCTCAGTTCTATAAGTACGTTAACAATTTAGTAAACTTTTACCAAATTAACACGTCAGTCATCCTGAGATCAGTAATTAACATGACTGATGTGTTACATAACTTTGTATCCAAAAACACGTGTGTTTATGGTGGGTGGTGCGTAATGTGTTCATAATTCCAAAAACTAGGTCTAACTTATTCTAAAATATTTAACTTACATATTACCTTACATGATTGTATTCAGTTTAATATACATTACAATGTCTACCTAGGTCCTTTTTTACATATATATTGATGGTTTCAAGTTCAAGTATTTTTAACTAAATAGACAAACATTAATTATGATGATAGTCCCAGAAAACAGGTGAATTATTCAAAGACAATAAATTATTATTCATGGATAATATTACTAATGGCTAGGTGTTGCATCCATGTATTTCAACTAACTATTGTATAGTGACAATACAGATCTTTAATTAAATATTAATAACAGATATTATCAATATTCTTTTGTGACTTACAAAAAAATATCAGGACAGCACACAATTCACAAATACAGAGTACAGTAGGATAGCGACATTATAATCATGTAAATCACAAAATACATGTTTTTGAATATCTATGTGGCAAATTTATACATTGAAAAATTTACAACTTATTCTATGTTATGTATGTAGTTGATTTGTATTTTTCAATAAAAATAACATTCACACTTAGCATTATAACTACCTAAACTGACACTATATCTCTGCTTCCCAAAATTAATATATTTTAAATAAGAATGATATTATGTAGCTTAGGGTTATTTACACAATACTGCTTGAAACTGCGGAAGTGTAAAGCGGGCTGGGTACATACGGTATGAGCTGTTGGTACAGCTTTCACACTCCCCTACAATTGACGTTATTTACCTTTCGCTGTGATTGTCACTGTCGACTTTGTGGGTTGCGGTATGATTGTGATTTCATCACTGATTTTCAAAGGCTTGAGCAATGGATCAGTATCATTAGGCTTGGAAGTACTAGTCTTATTTTTATCCATAACACGTTTAGCGACGACACTGTGTGCGGAATACACATGGTTTTCAAATTGTTTGTACATCCCAAATGTAGCAGTACATACGGTACATTTGTATGACAAATGTGCTGGTTTCAATGTCATATTGTGGTCTCGAGACACATGATTCAGTAGCTTCCACTGATACACTCTGCCACAAACAGGGCATCTGCCAGCATCTTTGCCTTTGTTTGCAGCTTCCTGCATGGAGCTAGTCACAAGTCCATGTGAACCCAATAAGTGTCTTTCAAGACCCTGATCAGTAAAGAACCTGAATTGGCATTTCTGACAGTTGAGAGGTGGCCTGTTGTAAATCATCTTTGGATGAATCTTTACTTTGTGTATCCACTGCATGTGGTTTCTCAGCTGTTCCAAGTCCTTTATGTATCCATCGCAGATTTCACAAATAACAAATGATGCCTTTGAATTTTGTGCAGATTGCGATGAAGAAGGCTGTGGAGCTCGAGGTAAGGGTGTGATAGATATTTTCGGTGTAGCGTGATTGTTGCCTTGGTTGTTTTGTATAAGAGAGTAATTAGAAATGGTAGCTCCGGTTGGTGGATTATTGTGCATAATCATCACTCCACTGCGTAAAATAGGCACTCCTGATACTGGGGCCCTTGTAGGAGCGGAGGACATTGGTGGACGACCACGCGGCCTTCCCAGCACAGGTGCACTTGCCATTATAGAGTTAGTCATATTGAGAGGAGGCCGACCCAAGTTGCTCATACCAACTTGTGAGCGGCTGAAATTGGTTTGATATGGTCCTACGGCATTATTACGTGCCCTAGTCAACTTTGGTATCTTTGCGGGAGGTTCCCACTCTAACGGCGGACCTAGATTGAAGTCTGGTTTAAACTTCTTAGCACAGGCTATCAAGTGACGCACCAGCTTTGTCTTACTGTTATCTTCGAAGTGGCAGCTAGGACATTGTTGATATGCTGGTGCCCTTTCCAATCTCCCTCTTATATTATGCTCAGCTTCCATATGAAACAGAATATCATGAGGGCTTCGTATTTCAAAGGGACATGTATTACATTTGTAAATATTATTTTTCATATGAGGTGCCTCTAAGTGATGGGCCATTACTAATAAAGACTCAGTTTTAAAACTACAGAATTCACATCTCTTTTGTTGTAGAGCATATGGGGCATTGGTTCTCTTACTGAATTCCAAATTCTGAGTGAGAGATACTATAGCAGATTCTGTGGCTTTAGTACTACGTCCTGATTTCTTTTCTTTATATAATTTACGGTTCTGTTGCTTCAACAGATCGCTTTGAACATATTCTTGAACCAAATTAAGTCCAATATTAATGAAAAACTGCCCTAGCGAGCAATCAAAATAGCTATCAGACTTGCCACCAACACTTTTAGTGATTTGTGTGATGGGGTCTTTCATTGTGTCAATTGAATCATCTTTATCTTTAATAATAACTGTGTCATCATCACTGGCTGCCTCATCTTCTGTCTCACTTGTTGACTCCCCATCCCACGAGTCATCATCTTCCTCATGTCTCTTTTTGCGTTTTTGTTTTTTCTCTGCCTTCCTTTCTTTTTCTTCCATTTTAGCATCATCCGACATTTTTGCATCATCATTTGGAACTTCATCTTCTACTTCCTCTCCCCTTTCAATTTTCTCTCTCCTCTCCTTCTCTTTTCGTTCCTTCTCAGCTGTTTCTTTTGCCAAACGTTCCTGATCCTCCTTCAATTTAAGTTCCTCCAGTTCCTTACCTAATTTGTCAACAAACTCCCTGAATGGCTTTAGGGATGGTTTTTCATAGACATAAGGAACTATAAACGAAGGAGCTTCCACAACAAACATGTCATCCGTGAGAGAAGGCAATATGTTAGGCACTGGGGCCGGTGGTGTGCTGTTACGTGTGGATGTAGTGGCTTTCACTGGAGTGATAGTTGTTCCCCGAGCTGCTATGCTCTGACATAAATTGCGTGCCTCTATCGCACTAGTTGTATTTGGTTTGGTCTGAACTGGGGTAGGTCCTTTCCCAGATAAAATGGAATTTGTGTCAATAATCACCACTGTGGGCTCTTTATTTTGATCATCATTTGATTTGGATTGTTTCGAGGCAAGTTCTGCCAGGCCTTTAGTGTCATTAACTATGATTGGCTTTACCTTACTTGAAGTTTGATTCAGGGGGTCCTCAACACTGACCTCCTCCACATCTGACTCCTCCCCTCCATTTTCTAACGGTTCCTCTTCTTTTTGTTTATCATCTTCTTTATTGCTTTGCTGAGACGAATCTGAACTTTCATTTGAATCAGTACTAGAGTTTGATGACTCATCATCATTAGTCACTACACAATCTTCATCATCACTAGTAATTTCATGCACTTCTGGAACTGGAGAGACTCCATTTTGATTTTGGGACACCTCTTCATTTTCAGAGTCACTGCTATCATCCTTAGGATGGCTTTCTTGTGACGTATCGTCATCGCCTTCCGTTCTCTCGTCTGTAAATCCAGAAAAAACAGTGTGTTACCAAAATTTAAACAAAACTATTAAAAAAAACGGAACATAAATAAAATGTTTATTGTAACATTTTCAACTGCCTTTTGAACATTTAGATTAAGCTGAAGTCAATTTTGATGTAGGACCTTTCAACATGAGGGAGTAGTCTACGTGCGTCGTCAATATAAACGTCAGGAAGATCGTCAAAAGTAGAATATAATCGTAACCTAACGGTCAACGAAGTTCTAGTTTAACCTCTGATTTACGCACAAAAAGACCGATTTCTAACATATATCTGTGTAAAACTTAGGGCCAATACATCAATTTATGAAATAGCGTCACCAAATCATGTGGAGTATGGACCGCCATATGGGATTCCATGGCATTGCTCCGAAAACACTCTTCCATCATGTTTGGTATTAAATATGTATTATTATACAAAGTTCGAGTCAAATAAGTGAGTATTTAATTTGTTCATGTACCTGTAGCAGTAGAAATAGACATTTTCTGAAATTTACTGTATCAAAAACTAAAAAATAGCACAATAGCACAGTAGCGGAAACCAAACCAAATCAAGCTGTCATTTTAAAAGGTTCTTAATATGTCAGTTCTGAAAATAGGATAGACGCTTAAATTTTTTTCTACCAAATTAATTGAAA
Source organism: Urbanus proteus proteus (assembly GCA_018251915.1). Classification (NCBI taxonomy): domain Eukaryota; kingdom Metazoa; phylum Arthropoda; class Insecta; order Lepidoptera; family Hesperiidae; genus Urbanus; species Urbanus proteus. The sequence continues at coordinate 14,908 of DWPV01001284.1, read as the reverse complement.
ATAAATATTTTACTATTTTTCTGAATATTACAAGTAAATTAGGTCTAAAAACGTTTTATTTCTTTAATTTTAACCAGAATACAGTATTGGCTTAAGCGAAAGTCAGTAATAAAACAATTATAAAAGCTACTATAACACTTTACTTATTATTTTAAAATGGTAGAAACACTGGAAATGGTAGAAATACAGAATGTAATCAAGCGCCCAAGAAGCGCAAAAATCTCAAATCACACGTCTAGCATAGAGAACGCGACAAAGTTTTAGATATTATTTAGTATATTAAAATATAATTTTATTTACTTTTAAGTAAATTATTATTTTTTGACTAAGTACAATTTTTTTCTGATCACAAATGTTAAATTATTTAATTAATTACTTATAATTTTATCTAGTAAAAAAAGTCCAATAGACAACATTCAATCTGCTACTTTTTTGCAGATTTTTTTGTATGGCATCATTATATTATACATGTGCTATTATTCGGGTGGCGCTATATAAACTTTGTACAGCTTTGCTCATGTTAGGAAGATATTGTATATAAACTTATTTTCGCGTTATGTATGAATTTTGTAAAAATCATTACAATAATTTGAAATTAACTGGTATCCCCATTCGACTAATTTTATTACTTACCAATTTATCTTAGTTACCCTAATAATTACCTTGTACTAGCTTTCAATTATTAAAATAACTTATCTTTAATGACAAATATTTAATTTCAGGATGGGCATATTACAGTGGAAGTGGTATAGTGTGGTACAATCAAAATCAAAAATATCTCAATATAATTTATTTAAAAAACATCAATAACACTATTTTAAAATCATCAAATACATTTTTTTTATTCTTATGTGTAAGCTTACTATAATAATATAATACTCATTCCTGTAGTTTTGGGGTCATACAATTCCAAACTTAAACCTGAATGTTTATTATATTTACTCTGCCTCATCTTCAGAGTCAGGATCATTTTCTTCAATTGCCCCCCTGATAATACCTTCATCGGGTTTTCTAATAACTCCCAACTTTACGGCGGCATCAAGACATTTTTGAGCATAATCTTTCGTTCTAGCTTCCTCAGGATTAGGCAGTCTTGTTAAGGCCATCAATATTTCCATAACATCAGTTTCAAAAATTTTGGCAGCTATATCTTGATCCCCAGATATAATATTGTAAAGCATATAAGCTCCTCTGTACTGAATTTCTTTAACAGGATTTGCCAAAAGGCATCTTAATGTTTCTACCCAAGGTTCTAAGTCTAACAGTTTTCTGCAACATACTTTGCTTGCTGATGTAAGTATACATAAAGCACCTGCAGCAGCCATTACAGTATCAACGTCTTCTTCTTGACATAAGAGATACAAATATTTTGTTTTGTCATTATTGCCCTCATAAGTCTTTAATACTTCTTCAGACTGAAGTAAATTGCAAATGCATTGTGTAGCAGCTCTTTGAAGCATCATATGATCTTCATATAAATAATGCTCTATTTTCGAAAGACCTCCCTCCTTCAATATTCTGTTCCTTGTTGTTTCATTCATTCCTGCTAAATTACATAGGGCCATAAGTGCTTCAAAGTTCTCTAAAGCAGTACAGTCCGGATGCAATAATGCCAGCAGAGGCCTCACAACTTCCAAATTTCTCTGACCAGGAAAAGCGACTTCAGGATTGATAGTTATTCCAATTCTAGCAAGTGCTTGTGCAGCTTGCTTTTTGCCATTATTTGTACCTTCCAATGCCATTGGAATTAACACCTTTGCTCCTCCTTGTTGAACTACAATTCCTCTTAATTCTTGCAGACTGCAAATTGCATTAAGAACTCTTGCAATTAACTCTCTTGAATTATGACTATCAGTTTTTGATAAAGCCACAAGACCAGTGGTAACTCCTGCTTTACATAGAATTGTTAATCTTTTATTAACAAAATCAGGGTCATCTAATTCATGTTGCTCTGGTATATGATGTTTAGCAAATTTTGCAAGTTCTATCATCTCAGGCATTACTTCTTGTTTTTCATATGCATTACACAGATTAACCAATGTAGTCACTACTCCATATAGACAAGACTGATCTCCTGTCCTGGCTAGTTCTATGAGAGCTTGAATAGCAGCTTTATCATCTACCAATTTTTCCTTAACATCTGCATCTAATGTAAGATATGAAAGACCCTCTGCAGCCCATTTCCGCATATCCTTCTCTTTAGCAGGGTTTACCAGAAATCTTCTACAGGCTTCAGCTAACTTCTTAGTGGAGCCATCTGCAAAGGGACGTATAGATGCATCATCTCCTCCAAAACTCCCTATTTTGCAAAGTCCAACTAAAGCTCTTACTCTTACTGCATCATCTTTGCATGTGTACAATTTCTTCAAAATATCAGCACCCTTGTTGATGATAGATTTTGCTTTATCCTTCTTTGATGCAGCGGCAATCAAGCATTCACAAGCCACTTTTTGTTGTAGAGTATCTTCAGTCTGAGCCATAACTAGGATCATCTCCAAAATACCATCTTTGGAAATGACATAATTACCAACATCAAGAGGACCTCTTAACAGTGATGTTATTGCTACTGTGACTCTAACTTTCGATTCCAAATCTGGAGACAATAGCTTATCCTTAACAAACTCATCAACTTGATTATTGAAACGTTCTCTTGCCTGATCATAGTACATGTTCTCATAGATTCTCGCCAGACAAGCAGCAGCAATGGTTCGGGATGATGGAGAAATGTTCATGGCTGACTCATATTTGTACTCCTCCAACTCACTACAAACTTCAAGTAATCTCTGTACACCTCTGATCTCCACAAATCTCTCTGCCCAACTTATGGCGTCATAATGACAATTCCTCAAAATTAACTCCATTATGGCATCTCTAGATAGGCCAGTAATTACTCTATTTGTAATAGAGTAAGTTAAACATGTAAGTAGAGTATCTATTTCTGTATTATTTTGTTCACATAACTTGGTATCTGGTTTTGAACCCTTCTTTGTATCCATTCCCGAAAAAGTGTTTAAAATAACTTGTAAACAGTATTGGGCTGCACTGACTCTCTCCTCGTAGTCACTGTCAATGATCTCCAAAAACCAAGGAATGCCGACTATTTTAATGATCTCTTTTGTCCTTTCAATACTTCTCTTACACAACTGTCCGATAACTCGGATTGAGTTTACGTATATGTCTTGATTCTTTTCAGACTTTACTAATTGCTGGATCTTGTGTACTACACCACTCTTCAACATTATATCAGCACCTGTGTTTTCTTTAGCGAGCACGAGTAGGTTTGCCATTGCTTTTTCCCGCTTTTCGTTGTCTTCACTAATCTCAAATGCGATTTTAAACATCTGCTCCACTTTGTTACTGGTTTGGGCACTCTGCCGCGCCTTTTCCTGTACTATAGCATGCAACCGCGATAGAACTGGCTGCACGGCCTTATTTGTGGGGTCAACAGTGAATATAGTTTTAGCATCTCTATATGCCTCTTCGAACTTCCCGACGCTCTCCAATGCTTGAGAACGACGGAACAACGTTTTCGGATCCTCCGGGATTATCTTCAGTGATTCATCACAGTCCTTTATAACCTTATCATACTCCTGTAACTTCAGATAAGCGGCCGCACGGTTTTTGAGGTATGTGGCCATATCGCGGGAGTCCTTCTCCGCAATATTAATTGCTTTGGTGTAAAGCGATATTGCTTCTTCATAGTTATTGGATTTGAAAGCTTCATTGCCCTTATTTTTGTAGTTCTCCGCTTCTTCGTTGTGAACACCCATTTTGATTTTTACTAATTAAATTAGTGCCCGCGAAACTTATATACCCACGAGGAAACTTCTGGCACAATCTCGTACATGTTAGAGTGCGTTCCAAAATAGAAAATGTATTTTTATTCACCAACTGGGTTGCTTGAAATGAATATACCTACCCTACCTCAATATGAAGTAACATTTGACGTTCGAAATGTAAAATCTTACAACATCGTGAAGATAAAATAGTACAGCCGAATTATTTTTTAGTTTATAGACGTATGGAAATCTTAGAATATATGTTTTTTTAAGTTTTCTTTCATGTGTTTTGTATGACTATGACTTTGTATGACTGTATGTAGAACGACTATTATAAAAATATTATGTAAACCACTAGAACTCTAGGTAAAAATAAATAGATGTGGTATTTGAACGCAATTTTTAAATGCTGTCAAAGCTGTCAATTGTCATAGAATATTGTCATTCGTCATGCGATCTATTTTTAATGTGAAAAATAAATCGTGATAATAAAGCAAGTTATTCCAATTATAAAAAAATACGAGTAACATTGATAAAAATATTTTCTTAAGAGTTTTAAGATAATTATTTCTTTTAAATGATTAATTTATAATAGGATTAATAAATATCTAGCAGTATTAGCTCTTTAGCAAAGTTTCTAATATGGTAATCAGTGAAATAGTTTGATGAATTTGCAATTTACATGATGGCAACAATTCATTTACAGAAAAAAATTGAATGTCGGCGACCGTGTGACTGCGCTTGTTGAATTTTTAAAGTAAAATAAAGTTTTCTTGATTTAAAATGGCTGCGATTAGCTTGTTGAACCCAAAAGCTGAATTCGCTAGAGCCGCACAAGCTCTAGCTGTTAATATTTCGGCTGCCAAAGGTATTCAAGATGTGATGAGAACTAACCTCGGTCCTAAAGGCACTATGAAAATGTAAGTAATCTTATTAATAACTTATATATGCTGGTTAAAATTAATGATATAATGTTATTTTACGTTAAATGATACTACTTATGAAAGTTTTTGAGCTGTTTTGTGTTTGTACGTCTTATAATCTGCATTTCTAAAGTCATGTGTTCATCGCTTCATTGTGTCATATCCATGCCGAAATTAAATAGTTACCTAAATTATAAGTACCGATCGAGAAGTTATATTTTCTACACGAAGTCTTTTTTATAAGTTCATTGTAAAAGTGGTAACACGAATTCAGTGCTACTGCTGAGTTATCACCACATACCTATTTCTAGCATAAAACAGATCTAGCATTTTGGTGGTATAACATTAAATTCAGCATTAAAAGATTTTTATATATCTTCTATGATTACAAATAAGGTTGGTGTCCGGAGCGGGAGATATCAAGATCACAAAGGATGGTAACGTGCTGCTCCATGAAATGCAGATCCAACACCCCACGGCGTCGCTGATCGCACGTGCCTCCACCGCCCAAGATGACTCCACCGGTGATGGAACCACCTCCACTGTGCTGCTTATTGGTGAACTGTTGAAGCAAGCTGATATTTATATCAGCGAAGGTATGTCAACGCTTATGTTTATTTTTCAGCAAAAACATATATATTCCGTAATTCAACAAAGGTAATGTATGTAAGACGTGCTTTATGTCAAGGGTACAGCAATGCTTTTAATCTTTTGCTTAGAAAAAAAATAAAGAGTACTATTTATTGGTAATCCTTCTTTATATGTATAGTAGTATGCATAGGTAGTGTGGTGTAAGCAGGTCATGGTATAGATAGAATTGGAAAATAGTGTTACTAAGTTTAATGTGCAAAGTTTTCTATACCTAACACATTTATTTTCTGTTCGTAACTCCAGCTCCACCTTATATAATTTAATTATAAGTACCATTTATAACTTATTATTTTTATTGAACATTCAACACTTACAACCCTTTTTTTAAAATATGCAATTATTCACACGTATGGAGTTTCTACCGGTTTAGACAGAGTTTCTTGTGCTGTCTCTCCTCCAGAACGAATTAACCTTCCGAGTAGAGTTTTTGATGTTAAAAAGTGTTCATTATGAATCAATTGTGAATAAATGAGATTTGAATTTAATGGTGTATTGTATTTCATGTCATTTAGTGGGAAGAATCTTTTGCAATATTCCTACATCATATTTTTCCAATAGTTCATATTTATTATTTTGTTATCTTATGTTAATGAGATAATACAATAAAGAAGTCAAAAAGTTATACTTTTTCAACAATAATTTACAGGCCTTCATCCACGTATCATCACGGAAGGATTTGATGTTGCCCGCAACAAAGCTTTGGAAGTGCTGGAATCTCTTAAAATTCCCATTGAAATTAAGAGGGAAAACTTGCTTGATGTTGCCAGAACATCCTTGAAGACTAAGGTACTAGCTGTTTATTTCACTGGTCTTTGATTTGTTTTAGTAATGTCTTAGTACGAGGTTATTACGTTCTTTTGATACGATTTTCGGTTTACCCCTGTTTTTTATACTACAATTTAATTCCATAGTAAAATTTCAGTCCCTAAACAGTCTGCTAGGAGCGCTGCATGTCCCAAACATCAACAAGGAACATTTCACTACACATAAACTTGTAATACGGGTACAGCAGTGTTATGAGTATTAAAATTCTTTATGTTTAATATGTATTAATTTATGAATTTGTGTATTGGTTTCTATGGGCCTTCGGCCTTAGTAGCCTTAAATAAATAAATAAATTCAATGTAAGACTAAGAGACACAGTAGTCGATACATGTGTTCGTGTCGGTACAAGAATTCTACGTATGAAGTATTTTTATTTAATGTAGCAGTTGCTAAAAGTAGTTAAACAATGCAATGTTGTACTACTTTTGGCAATAATAGTCAGTTGAAAGCAGGAGTTTCTGTTTATGTATTCTTATATCTTCCAGGTACACAGTAGCTTAGCTGATGTGTTAACGGATGCGTGCGTGGATGCTGTTCTTGAGATCCGCACTCCCAACAAGCCCGTAGACTTGCACATGGTTGAGCTAATGGAAATGCAACACAAGACTGCAACTGAGACTTCACTTATTAAAGGTTTGTATTTATGGATTGATAATTTTCTACATTTTAAACTGGTTATAGATATATTTGATGAATATTAAAATGTTTTCCGATGAGAATAAAGCATAATCTCTGTGAGGTGTGAAAAAGGTTAGGTTAGGTTACTTTAAAAGTAGTACATTTATAAGTGATGTTGAAGGCGACAGAATCCTTTATCATTCAACTCTGGCTACACGACTGCCACAACTGTTTCTGCATTATTATAAGTGTTAAGTGTTACTGTGACTATCAGAGGCTTTGCAACTAAGTTCTCAGAGATAGCAACACATCTGAGCTGCTTTTTTAGTAATAAAAAAGTGATATATTTAATATTTTGTAACAAATCTTAATTTTTTTTAATGTGATCGAAGTACCAAACAAGCATACTGTCCACCTGATGTAAAGTGGCCACTGCTGCTCGTGGACATTTGTAATCAACCCCAGATAAGAACAGAGTCTTACCTGAGGTTGGCCACCAATATGTGGCCACTCCTGAGGACTAAGTTGAAACGCCGCAGATAAGTATGTCTTCCTTACTACACCCTTCAAGCCAGAACACAGCAGTGCTTAACACTGCCGCTATAAGGTAGAAAAAGGTGTAGCGGTGGTGCCGCCGGAGTCAATCCACAAGGGTTCTACCAACTTCTTATAGTGTTAACTATCCAATTTATTTCAATCCAGGTCTAGTTATGGATCATGGCGCCCGTCACCCAGACATGCCCAAACGTGTGGAGAATGCTTACATCCTCACTTGCAATGTGTCTCTGGAGTACGAAAAGACTGAAGTTAACTCTGGCTTCTTCTATAAGTCTGCTGAAGACAGGGAGAAACTCGTTGCTGCTGAGAGAGAGTTTATTGACCAAAGAGTTAAGAAGGTACAGTTTTAAATTATTTGATCCTGTATAGTATTGTATGATACCCTTTTTATCTTCCTGTGTATATTAAAAAATTCAGAAATGAAATTTAGACAATAGGTTTATTTTATTATGATTATTTTTTTAATACTATACTTCTAAGACGGTTAAATGTTTGTGTGTAAAAAGTCACAGAAAAGAGTTAATCAATATTTCATTCTTTTTCAGATCATTGCTCTAAAGAAAAAGCTGTGCGATGGTACAAACAAAACATTTGTTGTGATTAATCAGAAGGGTATTGACCCTCTTTCTCTGGATGCTTTTGCTAAAGAGGGTATCATGGCTCTGAGGAGAGCCAAGAGGCGCAACATGGAGCGACTGGCTCTGGCTTGTGGCGGCATGGCAATGAACTCTGTTGATGATCTGACAGTTGAACATCTTGGATATGCTGGTGTTGTTTACGAACATATCCTCGGAGAAGAGAAGTACACATTTGTAGAAGAGTGCAAGAACCCCATGTCTGTTACCATCCTTATCAAGGGCCCTAACAAGCATACTTTGACCCAGATCAAAGACGCTGTCAGAGACGGTCTCCGAGCAATTAATAATGCCATTGAAGATAAGTGTGTAATTCCCGGTGCTGGTGCATTTGAAATAAAGGCGAATATGGAGCTGTTGAAGTATAAGGATACCGTTAAGGGAAAATCTCGTTTGGGTATCCAGGCCTATGCTGAGGCCCTCTTAGTTGTGCCAAAAACTCTGGCTATTAACTCTGGATACGATGCCCAAGATACAATTGTTAAGTTGCAAGAGGAGTCGCGCTTAAGCCCTGATCCTGTTGGTTTAGACTTGACTACAGGGGAAGCCATCAAACCAACGGATTTGGGAATTCTTGACAACTATATTGTGAAGAAGCAAATTATCAATTCATGTTCAGTCATTGCAAGTAACCTCCTCCTTGTTGATGAAATTATGCGAGCCGGAATGAGCAGCCTTAAGGGATAATAATATTACTTTGAAAGTGTTTAATTTAAACTTTTCTTTAAAAATACACTTATAATTGTATTATTAAATTTGCATTACTTTTAATATTCATTTTAACATTGCTTTCATGTAATCATTGCACTGTTGCACAGGGTGTGAAATTGCGTATTTCTCAAATATTATGATATATAATATTGAAAATTAACTAGCAATTAATGTCGTAATAAAAGCGCTTAGATTATAATTTGTTTTATTTGTATCAGTTTAAAGATTGTATAATACTTCGTCCCTGACTTTGGAATGTTTGTGTGGGAGTTGTTTGATGTCGCCGAGTTTGGAGTTTGCATCTCTGCCTTTATGTGCCTAATAAAAATAATCAATGGATTTAGGTAGTGCACACTAAAGAATTCTATATAGGTAAAGTGTACAAGTACCTTACCCATATAGAATTGCACAGAATAGAACCTTTACATATATGCTTGAAAAATATTTTGTATGGAATCTTGAAAAAAAAAGATTACATATACTTTCACAACATTTATTTAGATATTTTATTTTGTAACAAACAAGTTTTCCGAAATACATAAAATTAAAATCTAATGTTAATATTCGAAAATATATTATTACGATAAATGATTTACATTTTAGTTTTAAACATTAATGCAGCGGCCCACAACCATTTAGCAACGCAAGCCTCTTTGCTGCCACTTGAAGTAATGACAGGCCTCTTTCGGGACAAATTTAACGACGAAAAAAAAACCTTCGTGCATAGGTCCACAGACTGCAAGTGGAAGTTATAGAAAGACCAACAGGCAGCAAGGAAAGGCTCGCAGCCATATGCGGCCAGTGGGTTACCAACCTCTTATTTATTGATAAATCGTATTCGTTTTGGATCACTACAGCTGGATTATATTTCATGTTTATTTAAACAGCTTTTGTACATCAGATTTGGAAAATTATGTAAATTAAAAACATATAAAAATAAACATAAATAACAATAGATCTACAATATCTTCAAAATGCAATTGGAATTAACAAGTTGAAATTAATACACTTTTAGTGTAACAAAAAATAACATTAATAATAAATAAAAATTGTTCATTTCCTTACTATCATTCCAAAATATTTATAAATGTAATACAACTGTATGTCTTGGTAACTACATTTTATGTAGGCTGAAGTCAGATTTAGACCAAAATGTTCATCTTCAGTTTTTTGTCTATCAATAAATGCTTTGACTAGAATTTAAAATTGAATTTATACACTGTCTACATTCTACTTAATAAAAGGTACATCTATGGAACCTAAGTTTCCTAACACAGATATAAATATTTGATAATTATAATTATTACTATAATTGCCAAAACCATGGAATTACTATCACTCACTAAACACTTAAAGGAATAAACAGCACAATAGCCACTGATATTAAATAGAATATGTACTAAAAAGTTTAAACTTATTGAACTATTCCTAAGATTTTCATAAAAAGGGTCTAAGCAACTTGAGTTACCCTATGAAACACAAAATCTACCTCTCATTTATTATTTCTATTTCGAGATCTAATTTTTAATTTTATGAAATATTTTCTGTATACTCCATTGAATTGTTGTATTACATAGAATATTTTATGCCTTAACTGGTACACTGTCATTGAGTTTCCTGCTCAAACGAGTACATTTAAATAATGTTTCTCAAATCTTATCTTTAGCAGCTTAAAATTAGGTATAACTTAAACTATTTATAATATTATGGAACAGGAACGAATATGTATGTAAAATAAAGTCCAACATGCCCTTTGTTGAATATAGATGTGATCATGGTCCTGTAGTTTTTTCACTTTGTAAATGGTATCCAACGTTTTTGTTTGGCACGTGGCCTAGAATTACGGTGGCGAGCAATGATTCTCGACTGAATAATTACAAGCAAAACACATTTTGTGATGAACTGTTGTGAGAGAATTGAGTTATACTTCAGTTGAAAATTGTAAAAAATAAAGAATTTACTTTCAAGGGATGATTGGAATGACAAATAATCTTTATATTGTGAGTTTATTTGTCATTTCAATCACAATTACAACTGACTGACAAATGATATAGTCTCACTTAATTATTTATAAGTATGTTTTGGAATAAAGAGTTAAGCCCTAAGGTTAAAAATATAGCAGTATGCACTGCTCAGCCTCATCACATCTACATTCATTAAGTTCCATGTTGAACTATAAGAGATACATTTATAAAAATGGAAGATGTTACTTAGTTTTGTTTGGCAGCGATGGCAGCTCGTTCATTTATGTCGATGGTGGCCAGATTCAGGGATGCCACAATACCGTGTATGACGGAGATGCCAGTTTTCACCACAGCCACTGGCATAGACACCAGCATGATGAGTCGGAATAGTCCCATTCCCATCACTGTAAATAAATTGGAAACAACAGCTTGTAAGTAAATATCGTGCAAGTCAGGTATTAGTCCAATCTTGTGTGAGATTGACTCTTATAGATGAATATAGGCAATAGTGACCACTTTGATTCAGGTCATTTACATCATCTGTATTATAAAAAAAAATGTTATTTTTGCCTCAACACTATATTAGTGGTAGCAAGATGTAAAATGAGCTATCTCCTGGAGTATTTTCATACTGCTATGACAATGCAGCACTTGCAATAGGTGCTAAAAGAGTTTTGAAGTAGAAGTGACAGTGAGTACTTTTCAACACGTCACTCATCTTCACCTACCTTATCATTGCATTTTATTATTATAAAGCAGATAAATGAAAGGGTCTAATATAAAAAGAGATCTTTTTACCTATGGGTCCTGTATAGAAATGCATCACATAGAGAGCTGCATAAAATGCTTCATTCCCAGCACACATGAAAAACAGCACTGTTTTGTTAGTGTAATACACGTGCATTATCGGGTTTTCTGACATGTCAATAAACTTGTGGGAAGTTTTCCCTTGCAGGGTGCATGTGTGCAAGTAGATCCAGTGGCAAGTGATGTCTATAGCCATGGAGACTTGCAACCAAAATGTGTACTCTGGGTAGAATGTCGCCAACGTCATCATCAGGCCTGCCGTGCCGGCACGGTCGGTGAGCTGGTCCAACATGGCACCAAACTTAGTACCTAAATAAAAACAAATGAGAATGCAAATTTTTAAGTGGCAATAGATATAACATAATCATTAATACAGCATACAGTAAAAAGAACTTAATTAAAAAGGGCCATGAATAAAATAAAACACTTCCTAGTTTGGTTGCTCCTAATCCCAGCAAACTTGTCGCTTCTAAAGTTGTTATAAGTCCTACGATACTATTACCAAATAGAAATTAGTTTCTTTTTAGTTTTTTGTTAAATCTTATACTTTTCTACTATATAATCCAATTAAAACAATCCAAAAATGAAACTTATAATTTATATTTGAAACTATATTTTTATTATTCATACAGTTTAAATTTATAAAAAAAATAGAATCACCAATACACATAGGTAATATTAACATTGATGGATGTTACTTGTATCACTTTGTAAAATAACTTAATCTAATTAAATGATACCATATAAATCCACTTACTCTGATTGAAATATCGTGCAGCATGGCCGTCTACGGCGTCCAGCAACGCGGAGGTAATGTAACAGGAACATGATAGTATGCAATGAGTCGGCATAAAGTAGAAAGCGATTAGAGCCAGGATGATCCGCGCAAATCCTGAAAACAAGCAACTTATACATCGCCTCTTTATGATGTTCTAATGTAAATAAATCTATATTTGGACTCACCGATAATGTTAGGAACGAAAAGAAAGATGTTTTCCTTCGTCTCAGCCATATTGACAATCAAATTTATAAACACTACTGCACACTGAGATTATTGGAACGAAATGAATATTAATATATCTAATCGAACCACTAAATTAATTCAACGCCGATATCCTGAACTCGTACTCGAACTAAAAAGCAATCAATGAAATCATCTTTCATCAGTTGAACTTGACAGATTGACGGATCAAATTGTCAATGTCAATGTTTTGATGTGCAGTGCTGCCAACTCCAAAAAACCAAGTCACTGGACAATAAACTAAAACTGGAAAGTTATTATAAATTATATATTATTATTTTATCAGTCGAACGCGATTTTGAAGAATTGAATGCGAAAAATACGTTTCGTCTGGCTAATTTGGGTATGAAGTTTATTAAAATATTGCCTTTACACCTTTATTACTGCGAAATATTTATATACCAAAAGTTTTTTTGGTCGCTAAATCCCTACCAAAAGTCGTCTTTTCTAGCGACAAAGTTGCTAAATTAGTAACATTGGTGAAGTTTATTTGTATAATTTTACAAGATTTTTGTCATAACGTGGATACCAGACATTTAGCACTTATTGGCACTTTAATGTGAATATCTTTCGCCATATTTGGTGACATGGTAGAAGTATAAGATATTGTCTATGATAGGATCAAAATTAGGTTGGTCCGATGGTATTAAATTGATTGGTCCGACTACGGAACACATACATCTAATGGAAGGTCCGACCACGTATATTATTGATCTTGGTCGGTAGGTTAATCGGCAAATCTATGTAAATGGGTACCGTAAACTGGTTTTTAACTACACTTCAAATACTTTTTAATAAAGAGTGTATTTTGTCAACAAGTTCAACAAATAAATTCATTAATCATTAACATAAAAATACATTATTAATATGGGAGTTCTTGAAGTTCTTTTCCTCGTAATCAAGTTTTCGTTACAAAATATATTGTCCTATTTTTGTAATTTAACGTATTTTATTTGTATAGATATAAATAAAAAAATATTTATGATTTGGCGATAGGGTTGCTGGCTGGAAAATATACTGTATTTTTAAACTGTTACCTAGGTTTCGCTTTTACGCCGTCTGGGTTGCAGGTGGCGCTCGCGTAGTTAAGTCATATTTCGCTAATTGTAAAAATGTTAGGTACAATCTGTCGAAAATGATGATTTCGGTTCGGTTTAATGTTAGAACTTTAGATGTGTCTTAGTAAAGCAACCCAATCATAATGATAATATAGCTAAGTTAACGAAATCATACAAAAAAGGTTGAGAGTGATTTTAGTGTGCTAAAGTCATAAGACTTGTGTCATCTGTCTACTCTTCCTTCAAGATGGCTCCTCCACCGGAGTATGATAAGGAACCAAAAGCCCCGGATAAAAACGTTACTACTACAAGTAGTGACGATTCAAAAGTTCTTTACAATATAGTTAAAGATCAGCAAGCGAATCCAGACCACAAAAGTTCTGCAACGACGACTAGCGCCGAAGCCGAGGTAAGTCGATCCCTCGTATCGTAAATTCCTTTGGGAGTTCTTTATAGCGCCCGAGAATTCTTACTTTAGACGTGTTCTGAACTTTTGAACAGTTTCTGTTTATATTTGGACTTTGACAATGATTTACTTCCTTGGCGAGGAAGTAATGTGCTCAAAAGTTCACAGGTGAAAATGGCGAAAGATATTAAACGTCAAAAATAATATTTGGGGCTAAGTTCTTTGTATGAATGTCAATCTTTTATATATATTCAAAGAAGTATAAAAATTTGTGCGCTCAGTAAAATAATTTTGAAGAAATCCATGAATGTAAGTACTAATAAAATAAAGCTAGTAAAATGATTTAAAACTTGGTAAAGTTTTAAACCAGTTGCTACATGAATTGCACAATACAGTGGTTAATTTACACTAACATAATATGTACAATTTATTTAAACACTTATTATAGAATAACATAATGGTTTCACTGGCTTTAGCCACAATATTTAAAAAAAAATCAATTAATTTAGGCTTCCAAGTGGCATCTTATTCCAATACTTTGTCTATTGCAAAATATGTTCAATGCATCAACTTTATTCAAGTCTAAGACCCATCACAGATTTATTAGTTATATATTTGAGTGTAAAAAGGGAAATATATTGTTAACCCCTCATTTTATCTGGGACTAGTGTCAAAATTATATTCATATTTTTGTAATGTAGTGTATGTTATTTGTAATTTTTCCAAGTAAAAGAAAATTGGGTAAAACTGTACTTTACGACCCGTCGAATTTAGGGTCGCTAGGGGGTGGGGGGAAGGAGGGGGGTCCTAGAAACATCCCCTATGAAGCGCAAGTTGCGGAAACCCCCCAATTTTCTTTTATGAATTTTTAAAATTTTTGAGGTTAACTCGGAAAATAGTACGAATTTTGCAAATCGATTATTCGGATAATCGATTTTGATATGGTAATCGA
>DWPV01001283.1:0-21532 GCA_018251915.1 Urbanus proteus proteus | reverse complement strand
AGACCAGGTAGACCAGGAAGACCAGGTAGACCAGGAAGACCAGAAAGACCAGGAAGACGAGGAAGACCAGGATGGCCAGGAAGACCAGGTAGACCAGGAAGATCAGGAAGACCAGGTAGACCGGGAAGCTGGTTATTTTGGTCTAACTGGTCTTCCAACACAGTTTGGCCACTAACCCGTATCCTCTCCACCAACACGCATTGGAGCAGCGTGGTAGAGTACGCTCAAAGCCTTTCTCGGTTGTCGGGGAAGACCCGTGCCTAGCATCATATACAGAGTGAATTTTTCAAGTGTGCGTGGATGGGGAAATCCGAATTTATAAGGATTAGCGAAAAATGCAGAAAGGACTTACGAGGCCGATTTTGATAAAAACTAAAACTGTATAATTAGTTTTTCAAAAAATTCATTTTCCTAGCCGGGAATCGAACGAGTTCATTTTGGTAAAAAAATCACATCCTGTATTATTGCATCATCTGATAGTGTTGCTTATAAAAATCAAATTCTGTATTCTAACTATATCTGTCAAACTAAAGGAAAGGGCTCAGTTTTAAGAAAATGCATTTTTTTCTTTATATATGAGTAATCATCTCCACGGAGAAAAGGCGTTCTGCTAATCATAAAATCAAGCCACTGCCTGACCTCCTGATTACTAAAATGGTCGCTTCATATAGGTATTAGTCAGGCACTGGCTGCAACTTAAGTCTTCCAACTAAATGTCAGAAATGTAGAGTGTACTACAAAAATCTTTCGAAATTTTCGAAGTTGAAAACATGGGATTATAAGGCTTAGATTTGCTTCAAAGTTCATTGAACCTATCGTTTTCGTGTAATGGTGAATTAAAATCTCCCTCCTCATTATTTTTCCCTAATGCGCACAAGAGCTTTACCTAAATTGAAAAATCTTATAATAAGTTTTCTTTGTTCTTATTTCCTTCGAAGCATCATACACCTGAGTGATGCAGAACATATTAAAATCAAAAAGGAATTGTAAGTCAATAGTAAATGTTTCAATTTAGTTTTATTCCAGTTGTTATTTTCCCCATTGAAAACTCACGGTGACAAACGGGCGATTCAAGTAAGTAAATACTTAAGGCAATAAAATTTAATTTACTTACAACAATCAACTTTACTAACATAAATGGTATGTTGGACATGTCGTATGAAAATCATACATATGTATTGGTCCAGAGACAATCTCAATCCTTTATTGTATAGAAACGTGACCCGCATCTAAATAGATTCGTTCCACAAGAAGTTAAAAAGATTTTCAAATCAGAGACTCTATGAAGAACGTCATGCAACCACAATGTTATCCATTTATAACTTATCGATTCCTTTTGCCGAACTTTACAATGGCTTTTTATATGCAAATTGGATTAACCAGGTTACTCAGAGAACTCGCAACCACGGCACATTGTATAATTTCCGTAGGTACCCCATTCGATTATGGAATAATGTGTTAAATGTTAATCTCACAAAGCCAGACCAGAATGGAGGCGTGATTAAACTGAAAATCCAGGGCTCTATGTAATAAACGAGTTTGTGGTCACATTGGTCTTAGTAGATGTCATTTGAAGTTATTTAGGAAATATTTAAGACGTAATATAAATAAATTATTGTGTGATAGAATCAATAAATAATTATATGTATAGAGACTAATAAATAAAAACACGTTATTATTTCGCATGTATGGCAAAAAATGAACCCGTAAAAGTTCAGCATGTCATTCTATTCTCTTGTTAGTGTCAGACTACAGGTCACAATTGTACATGATCAAATTATTAAAAATCGTATGTGGAAAAAAAAGGTAAAAAGGGTCTAGAAAAGACACTTTCATTAAAAATTTATTAAACTTTTAATTGAGACTAGCTGAATCCCGCGGTTTCACCCGCGTTTAAAAAGTAAAAAAATAATACATATGTATTTAAACGTAAGTACGTAAACGCTCAGCCAAACAGACAGACAGACAAAAAAATCAATTGCATTTTCGTTATACATAGGTATCGTGTATACTTACATATGCATTGAGTAAAAAAACATTTTGAAATCACAAATAGACACTTTAATTTTATAATAATAATAATAGATGTATAGATGCATGAATTAATCATATTTCAGGGACATTCGGGTTGTTTTTTATTTGATACCCAACTTTCAGTAGGTACTTTCTGTTTTCTGATAATATCTTCATGTTCAGTCTGTCAGTGGTGTTTATCTCATTTCACATGGTAATATCACAACAATATATCGCCAATAAATCATCAATATGATGACAGTATAAAAGCTCAGTAATTAATTTAAATCAGTAATCCGTTCGTTCGTATCTATTTTCTGCGATTATTATTACGTGTACTTATAACTTATGTATGAAAACAAGTTTTATTTCGCTCGTTTTTATTGGAAGTATAGGTACAGGTATAGGTACGGATCAAATCTTGCACACAATTTGAACCCCCACCAATTCATCTAAATATTGCCTTTACAGTGGGTTTGGATGACAATGACTGATTACTTCGTAGCATCATTTTAAATCCAATATGGCGAACACCCCAAGATGGCGGACCAAATATTTTATGCAAATATTACCTATCAAATGATAACTGGATTTCAAAGAAAAATAAAGAAATCAAAATAACGTTACATTCATATTTTTAATAACTGACGGTAAGCGGCCTCTGCCGCCTTTAGACCACTGAAATCGACCCCAGATAAGATTAGACTTCTACCTGACATCGGACGTGGTTGCCTCACTGCCCTTAAAGGCTAAGTTGGAACGCCTTATATAAGTATCTTTACACTCTTCATAATGGGATATAAACATCATTATAACACATAAAAATCAAATATTAAAGTATTCTAGTGAAAACAAGTAGGTACTTAGGTAGTTGCGCGAAATTGTTATATTTCGAAATAACAATTAAAATAAGATTACTAAAAATAGGCTTTGAAATGGTGTCATGTCCGTTAATACAATTTAATCTATCGTTTAAATTTATCAGATAAAAGATAAAATCAGGACTCTCGACAGCAAAATCAACTTTAAATTTTATACAAGCCATTAACTTTTATAGATTGCACGCTCGAACGAACGTTTCAAAAGTTCACTTTATAATTATGAATCATAAAATGATAACAGTGTTGCATAGCAACATTTAATAAATATCACGCAATTTTATATTGCAAATCTTAATAGGCAATGAAGGTGTAATTGGCGGCATAAATTGTTTTTTATAATTAGTTTCGAAATAGCAAACGAGCATGTAGTCCACCTGAAGGCACGTGGCCATTGCCGCCCTTGAACCAACCCCAGATAAGATTAAAGTCCTATTCAAGACCCCAGATACGTTGCTACTCTGGTGGATTGAGTTGGAAGGCCTTAGACAAGTATGTACATATATCTCCTTTACCACACCCCGGTGTAGCGGTGGTTCCGCTTGATCCGAACCACATAGGGTTCTACCACCTTCACAGTAAGTAATTATAGCTAATAACCGCGAACATACGACTACATATTCAAACTAACCACTTTTAACATGAAAATCGTCTCATAAATATGTATAGGTGCTTTACTCAAACCTTTGTTGCAAGTTATACGACCCACAAAGTAATCAACCTTTCTTACGACGTTCTGCACAGATTTAAAGCCATATTGTTCAGTCGTTGTTAAATTTATTGGGTTGAATTTGTATATATTGGTGAACTTACGTACATTTATTATGTTTGAACTATCAAACTAAGAAACATCAAACAAAGATATATTACAGGGAAGAGAATAGGTGATCAAAATAATGGCAAGATTTGTCGACAAAACCTTACCTACATCTTAAAGAAATATGGAATTTATTTTGATCAATTCTCGTAGTAAACAATAACGAAAACGGAATTTGGCAACACAGTATACGCAGGGGCTAATATTGAACCGACCCTTCTTCTGCTTGATCAGGTGTGTATTATTTCAGTTACAATTATTATTTTGTTTCGACTTTATTCGATAGGCGATAGTTTCCTTGTTCAATGTTCATCCTGATTTATGGTATCTAAAACCATCGTATTAAACAGTTGTCTATAGATTTATGTAAAATTCTCTTCCAACCTTTTATTTTGTGTTTACATAATTTAAATAGATATTGAGTCCGTGCTGTGATAATATCTTGGCTTAGCCCATTCTGCCAAGTACGTCGTTACAACGCAGAAAGTACTTTCCGTTTAACCGAGATTACCTAATTAGGAAAGCATGAGAAAATAACCATAATGTTTTTAATCAGTCTCTACTTATTTCATAATTAGTAAGTACACTAACTACAATCTTGAGCTTACTTAAATTCTCAAAATAAATACTCTGATACTCGACCTCTACTATTTATGGGTAAGTACCTTAAATTAAAATCTTTTTCTACATAGTGACCATACTGGTCATTGTTTGAAATAAATCGCAATATTATAACCATTAGATAAATATTCTTACGTAATAGGTGTGCTGGATGTGGCCCCTGCTCCGAGCAGGCGCGGCGGCCCCGCGCGCTCATCAGTACATCCCTTCGCGTGCGCTCCGGGGTCTCGCCGCTGCTACTCTCACTCACACTGCCGCCGCCCTCGTCCCGCCCTTCTTCCAACAAACACGCCGACATCACTGCACTTTTGTCCACACTTCACAAATTTAAAAGTCTAAATGTCCAAACTGTCACAACACTCACTTCCACGACCACTAACTGCCGCTTCACGATGTTAAATTTTCTGGCATAAAAGTTTTCGAAAGTTTAACATACGAACACTTGCACTTGGAATGTAATAAAGGTTCCGTATGCGCTGGAGCGATACGTAATGAAACGAGTTGCTACGATGAAACCGACTGTTCAGATTTAAAGTACACCAACTTATAGCAAGGTCTAAAGTTACCTGAAACAAAAGGAAATAGTATTTTAACAAAATGCACGATTTATTCAATATTTTAACTTTTTTTTTATCTCATTGGTCAATAATATTGAGGAGTTAATTTATTAATTTAATTACATTTATATGATTCTTTATACGATACAAAAACAAAATCTCAAATATATTCACATTTTGTTGTATACATCTTTGTAAGTTTCTGCAAAGATTAATCGGTGGAACCACTGAATGGATTTAGATGTTGATTTATTACACGTAAGTCATACATTTTACCTCAAAAGCTCATCATAAATATTAATATTACTACACTTAGGCGATACACAATAAATATTTTGTAATGATAATATATCATTCCAAAAAAACTTCATAAGAGTCAAATTAAAAAAAAATTACGTCAGCTATTTAGAATTCGTTTTAAAATAATGTTATTTATTTTGAAATTATTAAGGTCATTATAATTGCCGTGTCACTTTTAATAACTAACGCTGACGTTTAGTATTCTTGCCCACTTTAATCTCTGCCGTACTACGGACAATTTCAAGAAAGTGCTACTCATCAAATTCGTATTAATCTTTGTTGATTGATGGTTTTGTGACACGAGCTAATTAGTCGTTAGGGGATAATTTGGGCTTGTTAAAATATTTGCGGTACAAGAGCTCTTGTTAGTTTGACCCGAAGTTAAATATTTCCCTTTTCTCACAACGTTTAGCCATCATATCGATCCACGTAAACGTTACCCTAAACTCCAGTACGTTAATAAAATAATATCCCTAGGGACGAACACTTTTACGTGAATATAAGTACATTCCTATCAATTTTTGCTAAGTAAAAAGTATATACTCTTTTTTGTACCATCATTCATAATTCCCGCAGTGTACATATATACAACCCCAAATAGAAATAAACCTCATTTTCGTGTCTAGCACGTTCAATGTTTGTCGATATAAACCGAGTTATGCGTAAATTGGCCATACATACGTCTCTCTAAACTATACGTATATTTGCTTTACCACACTCTTCAGACAAGAACATAACAACACAATTACTACAGCTATTAGATAAAAATAGATCGTATCTTGTTACCACAGTCGAACTACTAACATTTCTCTCTTTCAATAACATTATTAGTCCGTCCTAAAAGCCGCAAGGGAGCTAACTAAAAGGGGTTGCGACCGCGCTAAATCACCACCTTTGAAGTACACTCATCTTAGGACTTAAAATATAAAGCCATTAAATTCAATTCATATAAAAAACTTATTCATCTCAATCTCATGTTAATGCACAAAAAATAATATTTTGTAATTAATTTCAAATGTTAAAAAACGACTATCCTATCTACTGATTGAACACTTTTTCCACGTACCGTATGTGTTAAAGATTAATAATTAATATTATGCATAATTTTTTTTCGTTGTATATTTTATATTGTATTGCTTATATTCTGATATAGTTCTAGTATATATAGTAGTTACTAGTTAGTATATATAGTAGCACACATCCAGTTAAAATGAAAACAAAAAAACAGAATGCAATAAACTCATTGTCAATGCTCACACCTGTGCCCTGTCGTTTTTTGTCCGTGCCACGTCCCAGGGGGACCGTTTCTCGCTTTCTGCCTCCACCGGTCAGCTTGAAACGAATCATCAGCAACTACTAATGTAATTCAAGATGTCTTAACGTGTGTATTGTGTAGCGAATACAGCATACTCACGACATTTATCATCAATATCATCATCAATTCGGAAAGGACCCGTTCTACCAGAGATGTGCGAAATTAAAGTCTGCGAAACTATTTAACTGTTTTATTAATCGCAAAATTTTATCCATACGCTATGACTATGCACTTTTATATAAATTTACGATCGTAGTTCATCGTAGTTTAGTACATTTGAAATGGCAGTAAAACTTGACTAGTAGGTAATTGACTATATAGCTTACAGCAATAGTACGTTTTTATGTCTCTTATGTTTCTCCTTATTAGGTTCCTACAGATCTACATTCACAGGTCCAATATATATCGTCTTTATGTTTTACCAATTCTTTGCGAGCATAATATTATTAGTTTGTGGGTAAAAATTCTATAGCTTTTAGTGAAGCTGGTGACGTAAGAATCGAACCAGCAACGCCTATAGCCTAGTAATCTGATATGATGACGTCATCACTTGTACCGGTTTTTGATGTCTTAAGTTGTCATCGAAATTCTGTGTCACTGAGCACGAGTCTCCTTTTAAAAAGAGAAAGATATTGCCCATACTTGACATTGGTAGAATTGCAGTTTGATAAACTTCATACATCTTCGAAAACTTTATTTTCCCGTAACCCTCAGATGTTCTTATGATGTTCGCCATCAAAGCAAGTGATAATAAAACATGCTATGTCATGTCATATGTCATGTCTGGGATTCGAACCTTGAAATTGAGAGACCTAATTTCAACCCACTGGACTATGACTGCTTTTATCTTAAGTGCCCGCATATCGTGTCTATTGTAAATGTATGTGCAAATGTACAGTATTACAGGCTTTCTAGCCTCTAGCCACTTTGTATCGAGCCATCGCCTTAATACAACCGACTCGATTCTGTTAAGCCATCGATCGGTCTCGATTCGAACCACAACACATCACCAAACGGTTACCACACTATATTGTTTACCTACTTAACGACGGGCCTTCGTACACCGTCTATCTACAACCTACAAGTATATGTATTATAATTGGCAGAAATTAACTGCAATAGTAATATTTTCAGCTAATATGAAAACCTGAAAAATGATTGTTAATCAATTCGTAAATGTGTAATCGGTACCTATGGAACGACCATAGTGATACAACTACCTCACCATTTCTACCGTGAAGTTGCTTATGTGTTTTAATAAAGGTTGTGGATGCCGGTAGACTTTCATGTGAAACCATCTTAGTCATTGAGAATGGCCACGCATTTGTAATCAGTTTCAGGTCGATGTCCATGAGCGACATTAACCAATTACCATCGAGTGGAATGCATGCTCGTTTGCTACTTCAATCTTACAAAAACATATACAGTACTCATTTACCCTGGTTGGCGTGCTTGTCCAATACTCATTACCATAAAACATGTTGGGCTCAACTGGCAAGACTGCAATCAACTACAAATTATGCACACGTCATTACGTAGCCTCATGCGTTAAATATGAAAGACTTCCTGTTGACATCCACGACATTATGGCGACCTGGCGAAAAAAATAAGGACACGATACCATAATATTATTTAAAATTGTAATTTTTTCATTAAATTACAGGACATATGTGTATTTATACGTATACAGTACAATCCACTGTTGTTTATTTTAACGTAAGCACGGTAAACTACTTCACACAAAAACCTTACAATGCTCTCCGAATCCAGTGTAATAATGTGTCCAAGGACTACAAAGATATTATGCTAGTGCACCATATCCGGATAAGCTTCAGTATCCTGAAAATATTATTAAGAGATTCTATTACAATATAATGAACTATCTGATCGCGGTTTCACCTGCGTTTAAAAAGTCATAACTGAAATCCCAGTAATGTAATTAAAGTATCCAGTGAAAGTCCCGTCAAAAACGGCCCAGCCGTTTAGAAGATTACCTCCGTCAAACAGACGGACAGAAAGACATTTTTAATTGGGTTTCTGTTATAGGTATCTTGTATACTTTCATATGCATCGGGTAAAAATAGTTAGTTTGAAATCATAAACAGACACTTCAATTTTATTTATTTGTATAGATTAAGTACATTAAAATATTTTCCTAATTAACAGTGAATTCCAATCTAAAATAACTAGCAATGCAAACGCTCTATGTGACAATTATTGAATATTGCTTAACTTAGGCATAGCTCTCGACTATTTCTAGGGGCGCAGTGCATATGTATGTAGAGTGATGTCGGCCGGCGCTAATACGATTACTATTTGGAGCTAAGAGACTGGATACTTAAAAAGGTGGCTAAACAAAATTACACTAGCCATTATTTTCTCGTTTAAAATTGGTATAAGCTCACAGATTTTTAGACAGCAATCTACGGGGAGTGAAAATGGGGTGCACAAGTTATTCACTAAGACATTTTGACACAAAGAGGTCCAAATTCGATTCCCTGATCTGATCCCTGATCTTTGAGAGAATGCTACGATTCTAAGCCTTCAATTCTTTATATATTATAGTATTTTCAAATACACGGTAATATTATAGACGTAAAAGATATGTACACGTATATTACTCTTTTTACATCGTGATCAATATTTGAAATTCATTTATCGTCATCGTCTACATTTAAATCAATGCTTTCAGTTAAATATCAGTGGTATTTTTTGTGGATCCACGAAAAACTTTTTAAAAGCACGACCTCCATGCTTTTAAAAGCTCAACATTCAAATAACGGGCACGGCGTTCCACAAATAATAAAACACAGTGATGCTTAACGGAGAGTTCTGAGGACGTATACGGGCTTTCATCCTTGAAAGTTAGATTAAAATTATAAACACCATTTAACTGAATAAAAGTTTTAGCATAATAACAGCAGAGGAAAGTAGTTAAAATACAGGTGATTCATTAGTTGACCGACTACAATAATAAAACAGCACATTGACACCGTTCATTTGCAATTATAAAATATTGGAATGTATATGACTGACATTTACTTTGAAATTATACTTTTTACGTTAAACAAGTAGCATGTAGTCCACCTGATGATAAGTGGTATCCTTTCATGGGCATTTTTAACTATTTCCAGATAGTAGTTATAAGAGTCTTACTTACATTGCAAAAAACGAATGGACCATCCTCTACATGACCTTTCAAATCAGAACACAAAATCTCTGTGTAACCGAGCTGTCAGATTCGACCTACGAAGGGTTTTACCATCTTATTTACTTATCTATCTGCGATATAACGAATGTAGATAAACTTATGTTAAACAGAACGTTTCAGCCCATATACGTTTATTTGAAGTCCTTGCGGTATACGGGTTGGAGTCGACTAATAATGTGTTAAGGTCGATGTAGAATCTAAAAGCAAATACTGCCGAAACGCTTAAATGAGATGAAGTAAATGACTTTATCGGTCTTAAAATAGTATACGCAGTACCAAGTACATATATACGACTAGTATTGTTTGTATAAATTTATTAAAATCAATAATAATAAGACCGGTACAAAATACACAATTCACTTAGTACCTTTTTTGTTGACGAGGGGGAAGCCTTCAAAAGGTACCCGACGCCTCGGGATCGACGCCGGGTTACGTAGGACTTTTACCGCACTAAAATCCAGCCGTCCTCGGAGCTGCGAAGAGGAATCCGCGGTCTCAGCAAGAAACGCCATCCGGAGTCCTTTGAGCGCGTTGCCCCATAGGGCTCAGCACGGGCGAGCGCTGGTGTCGCCGCACCGTCAGGAGCACGGTGTATGTGCACGGAGTATGTGACCACACATACCGCCGTCCTTCCCGGGGCCGCTGGACTAACGGTTAGAGCTCCCACTCTAGCCGCCCGCGGCCTCAGAGCCCCCTTTTAGTCGCCTCATACGACAGGCAGAGGATACCGTAGCGCTATTCTGATCCCGGAACTACAGGAACCTAGTAACTAACATACATACATATGTCTATCGTATGCGCTAAAATGGACTAAGTGAAATCATTTCAATAAGTCTACCTAGATTACCTTACACATATATACATTTACCGCTAACTAACTATACAACATAATTCTCGTACATATACGTATATCATTACTTAAAATAAACTTTTTTAACGTAGGAAATTGCAGGTTATGGGTCAATGACCGGAGCGTTGCGTTTCCTACCACTATAAGCTAAATAGAAACAATTGAAGGCAGTTTTCATTTACGCTAGTCGACTGCTATAAAAGTTAATTAAAGCAATTTACAGAGTGATTTAATTTACGGGTATTTAACAGTTTAGTTGTTAATTCAAATAAAGCTTTTGGGTTTTGGGATATCAACATAATTATGTACGAGTATTTGCAAAAATGCACAATTTTTGGTGTTTGAAATTAAGTAAGTAAGTAAGTTCTTTGCATTTTTCAGATTTTATATTACTTTTTCAAAATTTTCATTGGCTTTCCTATTATGAATTACACTTATATTAAATGACCCGCTGTATAGGTACCTGTATAGAAAAAATAATAACAAATATTGGTATAGTCCCAGACTTATAGACAGTTCACAATCCATCCTGAATTGCAAATAGTCCTTCATTCAACAGTTTTCTCAACCGAGAACATGCAGCATTTGCATAGTTTACTTAATAAAAACAAATACAAAACGTATGTTATTGATGTGAATTGCAAGCAATGGGCGACAGGTCGCCCGAGGAGTCGACACGCGATCATGACACGCTCGATAAAACTACCTATCTATTTATCGACCTTCCGTCACAGTTCCAATATGTAAAAATGTATAAAACATGTAAAAATAACTTTGATCGTTTACTTTTGGTCGTGATTTGTGATTATTGGTCACGTTTAAGACATTCGTAAACTGTACACAGAAATCTTTGTTTCATACTTTCATATATACTGTTATTATATATGTTACCTGTTTAATTATATATTACAAGTTATATTTGTACTCGTATGATATAATTTACGTTTGATAACCCGCGTGGTGGAACGGTCACCATACCGGTCTGACACGTAGTGGGTTCGGGTTCGATCCCCGGCCAAACAATTGTGTTCCAAAGCACGACACAGGAGAATAACCTAGTAGAAAGTTTGTGATGTATTTCTTTTTATAAAATTCAAGCAATCTCACGCTTACCAATAATTACGCTAATTACGCGCCAGTATGAATACGAGTACGTTGCTTGACGCTTGATGCAAACACAGTACATCGTATCGCATCGGTCACATGAATTACTTCCCCTGAGTTGCTTGAGAAATTAAGGTTGGAACCCCTCGTTGCATGCTTATAAAACATGCATGCAGGACATGTAAGTTTTGATGATACCGCTGTTACAAGCTACATGTTAAACAATTTAGGAAGGTTTGAAACCTTTTTATAACGTTACAGAGAATTTCCAAAACTAACGACATATCAATAATTTTTACTAATACAAATCTGCGTCACTTTGTATATTAGAAAAATACACGCATACACGCTATACATAGAGATACAATGCATACAACCGCAGCGCGCAGCTTATTGCAAAATAAACTGCAGGCGGCGGCGTGGTCTGAGGAATCGTCTGCACGCGATCGCAATTCCCTCGCTAAGTCGATATCATACAGCTCTAGGCTATGAGATCTTCCTTTTGACAAACCTAAATCCATATTGCATTAAGGTATGTTTCTGTTTATTGTCTAATAACGTCTAACTGAGTCTTTATACATTATGAATTACATTTCGTAGGTGGTAGGTTTTCTTTGTGTTCGACTTCCGATACCGCCGACATACCTATTTCTGCCCTATAACAGCAGTATTAAGCGCTGCTGTATTCTGATTTAAGCGAGTGGTTGGGGAGACATAGGTTTTTAGGAGGCTTATGAACTTAGTCATCAGCGGCAGGAACGTATACCAGTACACAATAGATACTACTTAGTACACAATACATCCTGTAATTTGACTTACAGACGGTTGACGGACGATTTGGCAATATTTATGTTACTACAACTTTTACGGTTACTGTATTTAATACTTTGCAGGCAGTAAAGCGGTGGATTCTAAAGCTATAAGTAACAGGCAGTCCTGGTCTGCCCAATTTAATGAAGAATTTTCATTTTTCCTCGCAAACTGTAAAAATTTAATAAAAGCTGTTATGTTATGTTAGTAGGCTGTATAAGTGTATAACTCGGTTTTTTAAAAAAGGGTTTCTACATTATAATAAAAAGCGACGGAAATAATTACTTATTATTTTTAATTCCTAATTTCCCTGCTCATGACCGTGAGGGCACGCTAGTCAGTAGGAAACGGTTGTAAGTGCAGGTGAATTGCAGACGACAGGGCAGGGACCGACACGTCCCTCGTATGGGAATCGTCACGCGATCGCAACCGCTCGATATTTTTAATATAGCACATTTCACGCCTACACTTTCTTCACTGTTTTACACCGATCTGCGCAGAACTACAATACAATGTTTTTATTGCTCGCTAGATGCAATAAAACAAAATGTTTTATAACCTACTTTACTAACTACACTGACTATAAAATTTCAATACTTGTTTACATGTTGTAGAAGTAATACAGAATAAAGTTAAAGTTAGCTAACTAGAAACTAATACAGGTACTCAATAGTCCGTGATATTAAGATTATGCTCTAGATAAAAACTTTGATATTTGTGTTCAGTATAGTGTGCAGATACCATATTCAGTTACGAGAATGAGAATAGTACTAAACTTCTGTAATAATAACTTTGGACACCAATCTGCCAGAGAAACTTTCAATTGAAGTTATACGTATACGTACTACGAAAATATTTGATGAGAGCTATCTAGATTTGCGCTAACTTCAGTACCAACAGAAGTTCTGATTTCACCTAAATACTGCCGCTTTGAAAACTACTTATCCCGAACGATTGAAGCTACGCGAATATTCAATTAGACCAGTCGCGAATAGTGTTTACGAGAGTTCACTATGCATAGTTTTCACGGACTCTTAAAGAACCTATATAAAGTTGATGTTATCAGAGATGTGCCGTGGCAGACGAAATAATATTATATTATATTCCTCTACAAACAGTACTTAAGTATATATTAACGTACGAATATCTGTGGTAACACGACCACAAATCTATCGAGATAATGTTTAGAAAAAAATATTTTTCCTGTCAAGTTCTGTCTGCAGATATAAAAGAACTGAACCATAAGACTACCTGAACGGGCACTTGCTTTTTATATTTTAAACCGTAATAAATAACCAGTTGAAATTTATGGAGAATAAAAATAACACAGTTTCTTGTTAATAACCATAACAAACATTGTCGCTTATCATTTTTTTTCATAATTTCACTTTACTATTGTATATCAAATTGGTAGACCACTCGTAATAATGAAATCTTATCTATACGAGTATAATAATATAGAATAATAAAATACCGTGTCCTATGAACAGTTTACAAAAACAAATCGCACTAAATTATATACGTAGGTAGATTTTATGCCACTTGGATACGGAAACCTAACAGTATTGCAGTGCCGATAAAACAAAATTGCATCGGCACTAATTACGGCCCACTCCCTGATGTTGCCACTTTACCGTGAAATGACAGTAACTGACATGTTTTTTTTGCCATTTATGTGATGAATTACACACTAATGGATTTTTTTTGCATCGGGTGTAAATTGCATGGTTCAAATTAATATTCATTATAAATAACGATTCCATAATTTAGGAATAACAATTAAAAATTATTTAATTTGTTTTTGGCATTAACAATTGAAAAATATTTGAATATCCCACGAATATGTGCGTGCTATACTTACGTTTACATAAAAATACATACAACAAAAACAGCTTGAACAAATTGTACTTCCATTCCATTGAAATACGAACACAAGTACCTATTAACTTAACACACTGTTTTATTATTTTATTCAGTGCAATAAAAGTGTACTTTATCAATCAATGAAGTAAATGGTCTGTTGAAAGTTACAAATGGTTGTCTCAAGTACGGACTTCAGAAAAGATTTTTTAGTTTTGTTCACGCTGAATGAGCTCGCAGGTGCCACTTAGCAAAATTGCAACATGTATGAAGATGTGAGTCAAACTTATTGTCTCTATATGTAAACTTGACTGAGGCCTCATACGTATTTCCATATTACCGATAATGTGTATATATTGTTTTATTAATCTTGGTATTCAGTTTAATTTAGTATTACTTGTAATTCAAAATCAATGTAATGACTAAACTGTCTGTACTCGATATACCAACTTAGCAAATAAGAAGTTATACATCTACACCATGAGTTAGTAACCTTTTTGGTAATATGAACCAATGTAGCTACATAAGGTAACGGCGATGAAATTTTGTTCGTTAAAATAAACGTTTGTGTAGAACAAATACAAAATAATAAGCTCTGAAATTATTTGCCGGATACAGGTCCGCAAAAGAACAGATTACAAACATTGAAATAATGACTTGTAATATTTGTCAGCTAAAATAATAAAGTGTCTATATAACTTGAAGTAACGTTGGCGAGAAATTAAGTTGTAGGAAGATGCGTGGATCTCTCCTTAGTTCCTCGAAAGACCCAAGGGCCGCAATGAGTGGGCCGCGGGGCGAACGCGTAGCGTGATGTTATTCACGTCTTCTAAAGTCAGTTTTAGACATGACTAAATCATCTTAAATGATTTTGTTGTATTGTATTGTCATCAGTGACATAAAACTCTAGACTAGTGCAAACATATTGATTGGGTATTTTTCGTGTCCTAAAAATCCCTCATAACCCGGCGTCACTCCCGAGGATTCCCGTCACTCCCGTCACTAGCGAAAAAATTGATTTTTTGTGCCTAGTTTTTAACGCAATTGCAATTAAATTGTTATAAGTGTTATATTTTATTTTTATAACGAACGTTTGAACATTTTCGAGGTTTTCGCAGAAAAGTCATTAAAACATCCTCACAAGTACTTTTATAGATAAGTGGACTTTTTCTCTATATCAATAATGCGTGTAAAACTTTCCGAAATTGCTTTCAAAACTTTTCGTATCAATAAAACTTGCACCCAAATACAACCCCTACACCATGTAAATAGACAAGAACTTGTATTGTAGGTATACGATATACGTACCTATATAGTTAAGTAAGTGTCACAATATCTAATATTTATTGTTATTTATATTATTTACAATCTCATAGTATATTGTACTGCATTATCCTTAAAAAAACATCGGTATTACGCTGTACAAAGAACTATCTTATCTCGATACACTACCATAGTTATAATTTTCCTTAATACATTTTTTCAAATACAAGTTCTCGTGTGTTACATTTGTCGTAACATTTATTATTTGAGATTATTTGCGATATTTATTTACTGGGCATTTTATAAAAGACCCAACTTATAAATATTTCTTGTAATATGTATATTTAACAATAATTACTGATTGTATTACGACGTTAATCCGTTTTGTAAAGGGTTAATAATCATAAACAACGTAATTGTTACGACCTACATCACACGTTAAATCCAAATCGAGGTTTAAACGTTTTATCGAGGGTATCACAAGCACTCTACATAATTAAGTACTCGTTCACATGGGATGCTTTGCGTGGAAGGAAAATAAAATTATACAAATAATAATTAATTCAATGAAGTAATAATAAACGATTTAAATCAGATTTAAATATTTATATTCTTCATATTACATACTTTAAATCAAATATGGCAAATTATATAGCAGCAATGACTATTGTTGTAGGAGTCGTTTTTCATTTATTTTCCATTACCATCATAGCCATCATAGCCATATAATACCCTTCATTATAATATATCTATGATCATAACACATATACATACATATTTACTTTTATTTACGTTTATAAATAAAAAAAAGTATGAGTATGAATATAATGATCGACTTCTACGTAAGCCAGCTTCAGCGCTTGAATGATGAACACCTACCTATATCCCCAACTACATATCAACATTAACATACACATACAAGTTAGGGCAATGATGATACCCTTGTTATTCTCTTAAACACATTCCATTATTTCATCCACATCCTATTTCTTCCTCATATAATAGCAATGTTCAACGCTGCTCATAAGTGGTATACTTCATGGAGACGTTTCAACTTAGTCCTCAACGGATCTGATATCAACCCTAGGTAGGACTATGATCATATCTGGGGTTGATTACAAATGTCCATGGGCGGCAATGGCCACTTACCATCAAGTGGGGTGCATGCTCATTTGCTTCTTACACAATAAAAAAATGTACCGTACATTCCGGATCATCATAAAAACGATCGTATCAAATAGCCTGGCGTAAAGTTGTGTTTGTGCAAGCGGCGAGGCGATAAAACAACCGGGTTTATAAGTTTTTTAAAGCTGTGGTCAGCTAAAGTGGATTATAAAGAATACTTCATTAAGAAAAAATTGCGGAAAAAGCAAATGGCATTTTTAAGCGAGAAACAGTAGTAAATACAACTTGATACTTCAAATTAGGTACTACATACTTTTATGTGGTGGTCCACATCCATCCTTCTAAATTATGTGGTAATTCACATCTATTTCTGCCTTGTAACAGCAGAATCAAGAGCTGATATTTTGGTTTGAAGAACATGGTAAGGGAAAAGCGTTTCAACTGAATCCTCAGGAGTAGGAAACTTATTCCCAATTCTAAGGTCACTCTCGGATGGGACCCTAATGCTATCTCAGCTATCTGAGATTGATTTTAGTCTCCATCTGGCCTGCATGTTCATAAATTTGTTACTTGTATATTATAAAACAAATAATGAATTTTTCATGATAGAGTTAACAAGGTAGATTTGATATTAAAATAAATACTTATATTCTGTGTTTTACGTACTTGGAAAATAAACGTTAATCTTATTGTTTTCATCAATGCCTCACCTTTGTTTTGGTCGTGCAAGACATTACAAGCAAAAGTTTGCCGTAAACTTACCAAATAAATGTACAAAATTCCTGGCTATCCCTTAAATTAGAAACGTTTTCAGTAGATCACGAAGTTTTGGCGGCCCACTGCCCAGAAAAGAAGCTTAAGAATGTATCTACCTAGTACTACTTATAATCTTTTTAAAAGGTAGGTGGCGTTGAGTGCTACTTTATGGAATACTAATACTCGTTAATGAAAATTAACAACGTCGTTCGCGTGAACTAGCCTAATAGAATTTAAACTAGGCTCCAATTCATTCCTATTTCAAAACTTTGTAATAAATATGCTATTTTATACGTAACATAAAACATTACTTATTATAATGAGTTACATTTTAGTGTATTATAATTAACTAATTAAATATGTGTGCCTACAGGCTTACAAGAGTAAACCACCAGCAGCCACGGATCATGGTATCAAGCGACTAATCGTAAAATAACTTAAACTTTGTATAGGCACAAAACAACTAAAATATTTAGCCAGACAACAATTACAATCGTATTTTCTCACCTATAACACAATAAAACTCGCCCGTCATAGAAGATAATGTACCTTTTAGTAGAAATTGATTGTCCTGGCAATTCAACTTCAGGTGCTTCAAGAATAAAATAGTACAATGAAATCGGGTCGCGCAATCAACGGAACGAGCCCATTGTAGCGACCTCTGAATTTTGTTCATGGAACTATTTGTGTCTACGACTTCGTAGGCGTAGTTTACAGCAATATCGCTTCAACCCATTATTGTCCCACTGCAGGGCACGGGTCTCCTCTCAGAGAACATAGAACGAAGTCTACTGCGCTTGCCGAATATTTTTAACTACTGCAATATAACCAGCGTTAACTTCTAGGTTTTAAAATATTAGCTTTGATAGCGTTTATTTATATAGATTTATATTTTAAACTGCCAGTTTAGTTTATGAATTAATTAAAGATCCATCAATATCATAATTATATGTAAGAGAAAAGTTATTTAGAGACTATATTATACACATACATAATCGTCGGAAATCAAATAAATGTAAGTACCTATAGATGCCTATATTTTAAAACTTGTTTATTCACGTGACGGAAGACTGCACCTGGCAAGAACAAACGACTTTGTCGTAGGGATCTAACTTATTAATGTCATGTACAAAAATATTTTATGTGATTTCATTGTACGTTTTTCTTCGCGTCTTATGTTGTATCATTTTTTATAACTTCTTAAGCAAATATTTTTACGCCATCTCATGAGACTTTTTGAGATGACATTAATTACAAGCTTTTACTACCACATAACAATTGTTTAACATCTTAACCAAATCTTTTCTGGTAATTACCAATTCGCCTATAATAATTATAGTAGAAAGACAAGTAAATAAAACATTGTTACCTACATTAAGGTACTTAGTTTGCATACAAATGAAAAGTCCAAATATACATTGAAAAGTATCAAATCATAACCATACAAAAATAATCGATATCAATAATTTTCAAAACGGTAAGCAAATTATCTTCTGATCATGGATATTCAAGTAATTTGAACTTTTTCCATTTCAAGAGATAAAAATAATTACATTTAGTACAAAAACAATAATGATTTTATTTCATGATTTTAAAAATTAAGCAATATTTCTTAGCTTTTGCAGAAAAGTAGTTCTATACTATGTGTTATTAACCGATTTTAGGAATGATTGTACACGAGTAATACAAAAACAAAACAATACCAGTTGTAAACAATAACAGTTTGTAGTAGTAATCACCTTCCACAACAGTTGAGCTCCTTTGATTAGTGGTTTCCACCCCACATCATTTCATTCCATATTCTATTGTTTTAAACTACCCAATGCTATATATTAGTGTGACTTGTCCCTGACTGAAAGGCGCTTAGCAATTTGTCATACAAGTAAATAAATTATTAGCGGTACCATATTAGACTGTCCCAATTTGTCCAAGTTTAATCAATAATTTTGGTTACCTTCCGCGACCCAAAATAGGATTAATTACAATTCTATAGGAGTAGGCAGTACACGAGACTCAGTAACTATAAGTACATATAAATATCTGCTATTTGATAAGAATATGAAGAAAAAAGTTTTGTCTCTGTGTCTGTAAAAATAATTGTAAGGTTGACTACAAATATATGTTCAATGATGCAATAAACTACTTTTTATCCAAAAAATAGTCAGGGTTGCCTACTACGTATAAATTAAAACTGACCGTAGTTTAGGGGCTGTTTACATAATACAAATATGCTTAGCATAACTTAGGTATTGAAAGAACAGTTCTAATAAATTAGTTACCATATTTAAAAAGAAAAAAAGTATCTTCGAAAAATACAAAATATTTGTAACGTAATACGCAGAAGTTTTAAAACCTTCATAAAATTGTATAAAACACGATAGTACCTTTTCCGGAGGTAATATAATCTGTCAAGATATAATTTGTCTGAAGGGAGGTCGAGGGACATTACCTGAACGGATCTCGTTAAGGGAAAATATGGTTTCTATTTATAATGGCTACGAAGAAAGACCTTAATACGGTTACCACATAATACATGACTTTTCGTAGTCTCCTTCGATTGTAGCTATTTTCGAGTAGAATATTTAGAGAACGCTATTATAGTCCAAAGGCAAGGCAGCAATATAGTTATTACGTTATTCATTACTTAACTAACTTTATCATGGAGCCAATTTTTTCGGCTTGCATTTTCTGCTTACAACATACTTATTTGCATTACAGTAGTAGCTAGTAGTGTAAGAAATATATTGCAGCAAGGGTTAATAATAGTTAAAGTATTAGGTAACACTTGCTGACATATTTTTAGTTATGTATTTTGTTTATGCGATCGTCAAGACTAATAATATGTAGAGATTTAGGAACAAGACTCACACCGCCCCACACTAGGATTCCCTGTGTCGTGGGTGCCATGGACAACATATAAGACAAGGACACACACCCAGACCAAGAACGGAAATTTAAACTAAATCATAATAATAAATCATACAAATTTCTGCCTCGCTGGGAATCAAACCCAGGACCCTTGGATAAGCCCTCCGGCGTATTAACCATTGCGCCATCTGTCAACTACAATACATTATTTAAGTACCAATACAATGAAAAAAATAGAACATTAGAAAATATCTACTTTTCTATTCACTGCACAACACAAAATCATTGTTGGTAATATTGCAAACGCTGAAACAGCACAGATCCACGAACGCAGTAAAACGATTACAATTTAGCTCAATGACGCCGATAAAACATCGATGGACTTTATTGGCTAAAAGCCTTTTGAACAATCTGAACGTTATTTAATTTTTCAAATCACCTTGATTCAATAAGTCTTAAATTGGTCTTCTGTGGAACTTTTAATATTTATAAGTCACAAAAGCAAAGTTTAAAGGATACTGCCTAAAAACACAATATTATTACCTATGCGTTTTTGTTTTATTCAACATAACATACTATGACACGCTTAAATCAAATAGAGTTCACATGAGGTAAAAAATTGCCTCACAAACCACAATGATCTTCACTACCACTAAAATAGATATAGGAAATTAATAAAATCAATTAACGACGAGACTTTCTAATCATCCTTTTTCAATTCCGACAATAGTAATTTAACCGTTACGTCGAGAGTGTCATAATTGCACTCAACTTAATTAAGTACTCGAGGAAAATTCCTGCCTGAGGCGTGAACCTTTTAGAAAATTGTCTTGTGATTCTGAAACCTACCAAATCAGTAAATTTTCCGCTAATTCCACTTTAGGTGGTAAAACCCACCACACCTGTTTTCGCCTTATAGCAGCAGTTCTAAACGTTGCTGTATTTTTGTTTGTGGAGTGTCCGAGTCTTTCAACACAGTCGTCAGAGATGACAACGAGTATATCGCCAACCTCAGTTAGGGCTCTTGCTTTCATTATCATCCCATTATTTACCCACTGCTGGGTACGGGTCTCCTCTCAGTGTGAGGGATTTTAGACCTTAGTCCACCGCGCTGGCCAAGTGCGAATTGGTAGACTTCACACATCTTCGAGATTTTTTTTAAGAACTCTCAGATGTGCAGGTTT
>DWPV01001282.1:0-21534 GCA_018251915.1 Urbanus proteus proteus | reverse complement strand
TATTATTTTATTTTTTACTTTTTAGCGCATTTTGTTTATTTATATATCTACATATTTGAAGTCGGTTCTTTTTTTGTCAAAAATTATATTATTGCAAATGCGGTGCAAATTACTTATTACTATTACTTTCTTAAGTCTACCAATACGCCCTTGAACAGTGTAATGTATGACTAAATCCTTTGATTTGAGAGAATACCCGTGTCCAACAGTTAGTCAGTAGTTGAAGACGATATTTACATGTTTTGTATCAATTATGCTATACTCTTAACTCAAAGACGATTAAAAGGATATTTCAAGTGTGTAAATCATTCCACATTGCATAAATGTAACATAAATTAAGCTCATTGCAAGTCAGTAGAGTTATTTGCTAGGAAAGCGTGCCAAGTGCCAAAATATCTCCCTCGCATGCAATTAGATACTTAGCCGCAGGACAGAACAGTTAGCGATTAATTTGAGTAACTTCACACGCAGTTAATTTTCAAAACAGCAGAAATAATGTTTAATGGTGGCAGTTTGTGCTAAATATTGTACACATAAACGGCATCGAGGCTAGTTTTCATGGATAGAAATATATTTTTAACTTACGATTTCAAACTTTTAAATCAAATAACATTTATTTGCGTCTATTATGGCTAGTTGTCACTGAAATAGAAAGTTATGCAACGTCGTGAGTGACCGGGTTTTGGACAGGTGACCGGTGACCATCAGTTCCTTGTTTTGAACGGAGGCATCGTATTCTTATGTACCTATACATACGTACTGGTTAACATTAAAATTCCTTGGCATTGAAATCAATTTAAACTATTTATAAGATACATTTATATATACTTACTTCAAAATAAGCTACAAAAAACATAATAATTATTTGTACATTTTTGTCATATTGTCATATACATTATACTTATCATCGTACTTATGTAATAGAATAAAAGGGTACGACTCCTCTATTACATATACCTCAAGTCGCGTTCCCATTAATTTGATGTAATAACTTCATGCATAAATTATCTTTGGTGCATAGGCGTTTTAGTAATGAGAAAATTAACCAGCTTAATGGGTAGTGTAGCGAGCATAGCTTCGGGGGTTATGTATCTTAACCGATCTACGACGATCTTTGACGACCCGCGTGGCGGAGCAGTTACCATACCGGCCTGATACGCAATGCGTCCCAGGTTCGAATTCCGGCCAGACAGATATTTGAAGGATGAATTTAGACTTCTGTTATGGGTCTGGGTTTTTGTGTGTAGAGAAGAAAATTCTAGTGTAGGGCTATGAGTGTAGAAAATGTTTGATCTAAAAAGTTAAACAACACGAGCACGGTATGGAGTAACTGCTAGTCAGTGGTTGAAATCCCCTTAAGCGGGTATTTTTTAAACCTTGAATTTAACCTTGAAGAAGCAAACGGTAATACCTGATGAAGCGGTCACTGCCGCTCATGGACATCTGTTATAGACCCCGGATAAAACCACAGTCCAAGCGGAGGTCAGCCATAGGTGCATTACTACCCCTGAGGCTAAGTTGGACGCCTTGGATTAGTACGTCTCCCTTACCACCCCCTTCAATTCCTAACACAGAGCGCTGAACACTGCTGTTAAGAGGCAGAAATCGGTGTGGTGATTCAACACAGAATACGAGTAACTATTATCCTGTAGCTATTAAGTTATTTATTCGCCATTTATTTGCATCAAGTGTGATAGCATCATTACTAAACCAATTGACACTCTCACACATACACACACACACACACACAAACACATTTGTAATAATACAGATATGTATGGTTAAAGGTAAAGTATGAAATATATGTTTATACATATCTTGTACACTATGTTTATAACAAAGGAACAGTGGAGTCGCCTAACACAGACATTATGTTTACTAGGACGGCTCCAAGTCCATATTATAGTATTGTAAAAAACTATTGTTAAAGATTTTAATATATTTTGATTTTGATTTTTGATTTCTAAGGACTCGTTTGCCAGCAGAGGACTTAAAAAGTTGTTACCAATGGTTAGCATAATTTGGTTTTAATAAACAGTACGGTCGGATATCATCGTTGCTTGTTAATTTAAATTTACGATTTCGGTGCTTAAGCTTACATAGTTTTAAAATATTACTACCCAACTCTATCCAAGTAATTAACCAGTACATTAACTATGACACGTGACGAAAGTTTACAACCTGTATCTCCATAGTATTTTGTTTATAATTATGTGAATACAAGGCCATATTAAAACCTGTTGTAGTTCTCATCTCTCGTGACTGAAAATCGGAAAGTCTAAGGTTCAAATCCCAGGACTCTGATTTCCCATATATGTAGTAATTTGCATATAATAATTAATTATCACTTATTATACAGTGGAGCAAAACATCGCAAGAAAATCTGAATGCTTCAAAGTTCTTTAAAATGTTCTCAGAGATATGTCAAATCTACTAATTTACACACTTAGTCAGCGTAGTAGTCTATGGCATAAAATGACCCATGCTCGTCAGTTAGACATTACATAATTTTTGAATCCATGAATGATCCAGAAATATCTTTGTATACAGTCTTACAGTCATTGATAATGTCTAGCTTAACGGCTTTCCTCCAGACTACGTATCAGTACCACGAAATGCTAGATATTTCCTAGATAAATCGTAGCCGTTTAATAGTTTATTCCTCGAAGCTCTACTACACCGGCGTAGTAGGATTTCCGTTTTATAAATAGTGTGTCAAGGTGGTATTTTGGTCTAAAGATTTTATTGAGGATAGCTAATAAGAAAATGAAATAGGCGATGCCGAGACAGTGGTTACCGTGGCTTACGGATTTGAAATAAAGATGCTATATTTATTGGGTATAGGTGTTTACGTGTTTTCTATATACTTATCTACAAATACTGTACGTTGACCTGTTCGATGTATGTTTACTGGAGGTGTCTAAGAGACCAAATCCAGGAGACGACCAGAGTGTCTTCCTGCGTATCAACAATACCCGTGTAACACTGCATCATTAGGGAAATCTTATGTCCGCTATGAATTTTAAAGGGCTGATGGATAGATTAATAATGGCATGAGCTGGCAAACTGGGCTAGAATATTGGATTATTGTTTTACTAAATGATCCCCGCGGTTTTACCAGCGTTTGAAAATTAAATCAATAAACATGTCGCGAGATAGACACGGCGATAAAACAAAATAAGTGTATTCGACGGGAACCGCACATTTTCCCGGGATAAAAAGTAGCCTATAGGTATTATTCTAGACTAATGTCTATGTCTGCACCAAATTTCATCCAGATCCATTCAGCCGTTCTTAAGTTATAGAGGAAACAACCATCCATCCGTCCATCCATCCTCACAAACTTTCAGCTTTATAATATTAGTAAGACTAGTAAGATATTTATATTTACTATACGGAGTAAGATTACGGCTATTACAGCAAAGAAAAATATACAACATAAGGTATCATCACAAATTTTGCTTAAACAATATCGAACGAGGAAAAATTGTTACTAGA
The DNA here is from genome assembly GCA_018251915.1 of Urbanus proteus proteus. Taxonomy (NCBI): domain Eukaryota; kingdom Metazoa; phylum Arthropoda; class Insecta; order Lepidoptera; family Hesperiidae; genus Urbanus; species Urbanus proteus. The sequence continues at coordinate 18,036 of DWPV01001282.1, read as the reverse complement.
CAATACGGAGACTTCGCAGGAAATGTTTATACATTACGAGTAAAAAACTCTTTCAAAAAGCCAGTCTGAGCGGATGTTTATAGTCGATTCTATGAGCAGACATGATGGATGACGATCCTCATTTGGTGGATCTACAAAGCCGTTAAACTAAAATATTCGCATAATTTTTGTGATAAGTAATACAATTTATATAGAATATTTACGCTATTCACCTATTTATTATATTAGATCTAAAATGCTTGTAAAGCTTTTTATAGTCGGTCGTATTGCGGCATTTTTCGAGGAAGTATAATTATTTCGTACTTTCGTACATGAGCGAGGATATTAACATCATTCGCGCATACCATCACACGTAAACTAGAAGTTCAATGTTCTACGTTATCGAACCGCAATCATGATAAACATAAGTTAATTATTAATCAAGTAAGTGAATGCACCAACTTATCTCTTATTAAGTCTATATAATTTAATAACTTATAAGCGGATTGCAGTATTTAAGGATAATTTCACTACTGTTGCAATTAAGTGCTTCTTTAAAAAAATCTTTGATATATTGAACAAAGTTATACTCGTAGACATAATGCCCTTAAAAGTATAAAGCGGAGAAAGTTCCAAAGTGCGACCGCTACACACTTTGGAGCTCCGTTGTAAGCTTCAGAAATTGCTTAAAAATAAGTTTAAACGTGGAATAAAGAGTTAGTATGTAACGTGAGAGGCTAAAAGTTGTTCGTTATAATTAAGGGCCGGTTGCTCGCGAAAATTAATATTCTCTTTCTGCGGTCGCGAGTCGCGCTAACTTGTGTTGCACGAATCTAGAAGCGAATTTACATTGTTGTTTTATTACTGCTTTTAGAATGCTGCAGTGTAATTTAAAACATATTATTTACATTTGTTTGCTATTGAGATTGTCTCCAAACCGTTTAGGACGCTTTTCTTTTTTAACTAGTTTTTGTTCGCGGCTTCGCACGCCTCAAATTACATATAAACCTTCCTATGCAATCATTTTATCTATTAAAAACACCGCATCAAAATCCGATGTGTAATTTTAAAGATCTAAGGAACAGATAGCGGAAAGCGACTTTGTTTTATACGATATAGTGATTTGGTTCTAAATATGGTGTATAAAGGTCATTTAAATTAAACGGGCGTGGGAGTTTATCTCAAGCGACAGTAAAGTCAGAAGGTCTAAAGACACCTAAAGTTAGGTAAACACATAATTCACTTGGACACGATTCACGTTTTACTGTCCTATTTACTGTCCTATCCATTCCACCTGTTCTGCCATCCCGGATTTCTAATCCATTCAGATCTCATATAGGTTATCCATAAACAGAAACCATGTAAAACGGACTATGGAATATATGGAAGTTTGCATCGAACACAAATAATAAACTTAGCAGTACAAGTAATTTGTTTTGCAGATATCATAGTAAAGTAACTCAGTTATTATTAAGGAGAATAAACAAGCACGTCCTTAGCAGACAGGTAAAAAAGAGGAAGACATTTAATAGACCGAATCTAGCGTTCGTGTGGATAGAACACCGTACGGCGAAGTTTGTAAATGCACAAAGCTGCAGCCCGAGTCGGTCAGTCGGTGCAAAAACGAAGCAATTATGTAACGACGTCAACGAATTAGTGTTTGTGCTGGCGCGTCGCCAAGTGCAAGGCGCCGGTGCAGCGTATAGGGCTGCTACGCTATAAATAAATAAAATAAATAACGCTAACACACTCATAGCCCCACAGTAGGATTCCCTGTGTCGTGGGTGCCATGGACAACACACAAGACAAGGACACACACCCAGACCAAGAACGGAAATTTAAACTCATCATTCAAATTTGCGCCTCGCTGGGAATCGAACCCAGGACCCTCGGACTAGTGGTCCGGCGTGTTAACCATTGCGTCATCCGGGTCGTCAAAATATGTTAGTTACGCTATATGTTAGTATTCTTATAAGGTTGGTCATAATGAACATACAGTGGACATGAGCATACACTTATTCTATCAGATGGATTTGATGGTAAGTCGCTACATGTATCCATAAAGTATAAAGGTAAGGGAGACATACTTATCCAAGGCGTTCCAACTTTGTTCTTAGGGGTAGCAATGCATTTGTGGCCAACCTCAGGTAAGACTGTTCTTATCTGGGGTTGATTACAAATGTCCATGGGTGGTAGTGGCCACTTTACATCACGTGGACTGCATGCTCGTTTGCTATTTCGATCATATAAAAAAATACAATGAAGAAAGTATGATCCATGAATATCTATAAATAGAATAAATTTCATTTTTAATTGACACGTTAATTGAAAGCCTGAAACCAAGTGAAGTTAGTGTGATATAGTTTTAATTATTGAAGTAAAAATCAACATTGTAAGGCTAGCAGATCTCTTTGCGATAACTTTATTGGGTTCAATAAATGTTATAATTAGAAAATTTTGTAACCGATTTTTATGTATTTTTCGCTTATCTATAGAAAATGAGGTTAAAAAAGCTGCAATTCCGTATAATATTCTATAGTGAAGCAAGTTATCCTCGTTATCATCGACGAGGCAGCCCTGAGCGAGCTCGGAAAATGCAGGGAAACGGCTCTACTAAATAGAGCTGCATGTATCGGCCAGATATCAGTAACGAACTGAAGTTACTCGACTTTCACTTGAGATAGAAAAGAATTTTCTTTTCAGGAATATTATAACAACGCATTTTGTGGCGTGGTCATCATATACAAGGTTTCGGATTCGATTCCTCGTTAGGAAAAAAATCGAAAAATTGATTTTTCCTACCTGGTTCTGGGTGTTTATGTGCTTATCTTTGAGTTTGTCATGTTTTAGTATTATGGACGCTAGTGAGGTCTAGAGCTTCTTAGCCAGTTTTAACATGTACCACCATAGAATACGTCTTGTAAAAACCTGAGAGAATATGTCTTACAAATCGCATTACATACATACTCTGAAAAGTAAAATATACAAAAATAGACACTTAATGTATGTGCATAAGTATAAATAAAAACTTATCTACATGAAAATGAGGGTCTATATTTTATCAGGTGTTTTTTCACGTGGGTAACAATATGCAAATAAAATTTGTGACAACTCTAGTACTACATAGAACACTATATAGTATCGGCGAGTTAATGGTAATGAACTGCCTTCACTAGACTACCACTCTGAAAATAAAAGAAGCCTGCATCGGAAAATTACTATCTAATAGTACTTCAAAAAATTAAAGAATTATCCACATAAAATTGTGATGTGACAACCCTAATGCCATATCAATTAGAGAGCTGTATAGTATCAGCGGGGTATTGTTAACAAACTGACTCGACTTCCACTCGGAAAATAAAAAAGCCTGCACCAGGAAATTTACTGTCTAATAGTACCTTAAAAAAGTGTGTGGATAAGATAAATGAATTATCCACATAAAAACTGATGTGACAACCCTAGTGCTACATCAAATAGAGAGCTGTATAGTATCGGCGAGGTATCGGTAACGAACTGCCGTCACTCGACTTCCACTCGGGAAATAAAAGAAGCCTGCACCGGGAAATTTACTATCTAATAGTTCTTTTCGTGCATCCTTATTTTTCATTTTGCGTTTAATGGTTTTTCCACTAATTGGATGGTTATTAGGGATGGATTTTAAAGGTTTAAAAAAACATTTTTTATTACCGTACCTACATATTGATATTACTGATTATTGTAATATCTTATATTATTTGTAGGGACGTATATCAAAGAAGGAGATATACCCACATACTTCATGCTTAATCCTGATTTAAAGTTCTTCACAGATTTCTGGCATCGTCATTATTAAAAAGCTTTATTTTGTGTCTTGTAGTAGCAAATAAAGGTTTTTATTTAATTTATAATCTGCGACTATTTACCGTACCTACATATTGCTCTAACTTCAATGAGCTATAAAAGTACAAACGCCTTTGAGATCAGCACTACGTCCTGGCAGTCTCTTGATCTCAAAGGCTCGATATAATGAGAAGAGTCTTCACGTTATGGAGTATTTATTATAACTATCCTTATACAGATCTTAAATTAAGTTATAAGATGTCTAACTCACACTACACTTTCATATCTAACGTACCTACTCTTTGGTGCTTATAATAAAGCAATACTTTCATACTTATATGCTTTAGTCCGTTAAAAACAAACAATTGATTAAGCAACTATGTAAAAGAACAACAACTTTTTGATTAATTACACACATTTACTTTTTACAGACATTTTTACCAACATATACAGCAAGTTTCGTTCAATACTTAGGCATTACGTAAAATGGCAATGAAAGCTAGGTTCCGGTGCAAAGGGGAGACCCAGTGAGCCCTATTAGAAATCTAATGGATTGGAGTGTGTGGGCGTCGCGCTTTCGAATCAATATTGGTCTTTATGCCTGTTACATAGAACACAAAACTGAATAACTGGGACTGTAGTTAATTTCTTCGAATCTTGTATGATTTTTCAGGAAAAACGGCCTCAGCTTTATTTTTTTAGAAACGATTAGTTCGTTAATGAATGTGAATTAGCCTTAGTGTGCAGTTTGTTTAATTTTAAGACCCGTTATGATCAATTTAGCTTTTAATTTTTTAATAAAATAATATAGGCAGACAGGTGTTAAAAATTAAGAGTGATTAAATTTTATTAATTTATATAGAGGTCTCAGATACATTACAATAGCATTATTGTTTGACAATCTCAATAGGATAACATATCTATTGTATGATGTTTAATCTAACCAAAAATTAATATATTAATCACAAAAAATGCAAATTATTACAAGAGAGCGTACATAGGTTGAGCAATCTTTTACCGTTACAAAAACAAAACCAATGAATTAGTGTGGGTGTCACTACGACTGAGCAATCACAACTTAAAAAATGAAACCAATGAGTGTGGGTGTCATGATATGAGGCGTTAAAATTATTTTTTAATCATGGAACTTGAAAGAGGCAACTTTAATCGAGTGTGTCACCGCTGGTCGCTCTCATGCACGCGCGCCATCTTCATTGTGAAAGAAGTACTCGAGTTCCGTCTACGCCGCGCCGCTCTTCAGCTCGTTCGATACAAAGTCGAGCTTAGCACTATGCCTAGTGGTAGCAACAAGGTTATCCTTTAAACTGCTCTGCGACAAACGTTTTTAAGCAAATAATTTGGATTAGATTTTATTGTACGCTTCAAAGATGATGAGTACACCAACAGCCAAAGGCAGAGAAATCGAGGCAGGGAATCGGCAACGAGGTAGCATCGTCAGCGTCATAGTCATTGTGTTGTTAACTCTTCCCAAGGTCAACAATTTAGACACAGCGAATATAAAATATCAAAAAATTAGAGTATTTAGAGTCTAAACTCATATCTATAATTGTTTTGTATACAAGTTTTAGTTTATTTAAACATAAGTACTGTAAAAGTATACTTATAAGTGATTAAGAAAACATGATGAAAAAAATAATTATTCATTTATCCTCACTATATTTTTATATGAATGATAAGAATTGTCTAATAATGTACAACTTCCAAAAAATCCCGCAGAAAATGTAACAGATATAAGTTTATTCTTGAACATTAAACCCGTTTGTTCTCACATTTTCTTGATAAAAATAAGCTGTTTAAATGTACATTTAAACTTGTCAAAGTTATCTGATAGTTTTCCGTAGCGTTGTTTACTTGGCGCTCGTTAAACAACGTCGAGTTGCTACAAACACTATTTGCGTAGAATGCACATAAATAGCAGTGTGGTCGCTATTTGAAATATACCAGAAAATAGCTTATTTTTGAAGTGAAACTACTTTATCGACGTTGGAGAGAAAATTGCCGTCACATGTTTCGTCAACTTTTTTTAGTTACGCTTTACATTTTAGCGCCATCCTTTTGTTTAAACTTGGTCTAATTTAGCTTTATTTAACCGATTTGTGTAAAGTTACATATAGTAGATTATTAAAAGAAAAAATGTCGTAAAGAAGTTTCACTTCATTCATGTGTACACGCAATCATTTTTTCATTGTTACTGAGGTTAATATTAACTAGTACAAAGTGGCATTAGGATGTACAGAACTAAATAAGTTAATAATGCTGTTTATGTGTATACATTAAACTTTATAGCTGTGCCATGTGCAACCCAACGGATGTTACAGATGTAACCAGCTATGGAAATTCATGCGCGTTAAAATCCAGTAATTCACAGTTTATTTATTCAGATCTACGCTAGCAATTACATAATATGTACTCCGCAGTATCTAGGGTCTAAAATAATGCACAAAATCCGGGCCCATTTAGGGGCTACGAAACTTCAGAAATAAAATGACTTTTTCTGATACGCCAATAGTTGGCGCAAAAAATTGAAAAACCTAATAATCTGACTATTTTTAATACTTGGCAATATTATCAATGTGGTACAAACAATTCGCCAGTGTTAAATAAAAGGGGCAAATAAATAAAACACAATTGAGTTATTTTCCCACAGCGTCAAATTAAAAATTTAAGTCATAAAGTGAAATATACGCGCTGACAATATTTACAATTAACAGCCCAGTACTCGCACAGTTAAAAAGTACACGCTCAATGAATATGTAAATAGATTGTCCAGTTGTTAAAATGAATCTCAAACTGCAATCCTTCCGTGGTAGCATTAATTGTGAACTGTATCTCGGCTGGAAATAAAATAAAACTTTCATTTAAAATAGTGGCGTTTGTTTGTACGAGGGAGATAAAAATTACAATCGACGGCCGCTCGTCCATTGTTTATGCCCCCAAACGATTCTCTGCTGGACAGCCGCAGGCACGTTTGCTAATGGCCAGTGACTACCCATTGTTTGAATTGTCTAGCCGTCTAGAAATAAAATAAACCTTCAACTATATAGGTATAATACAAATATGACTGATGGGCATTATCCACTCTTTGTTTGAGATGTCTAGCTATCTTAGTTTGAGAAATAAAATCTATAAACACATGACAATAACCTTTATAAAATCAAGAGTAGCAAATAGTAGTAATAGTTCTATGATTTGTATAATAAAATGTTACAAATGGTTCATATTTATGAAGGCTTAGAATGAATATTAAATCCGTATCAGTGGATGAATACGCAATAAGCTTACACAAAGCTGAAACACGATATAATGCGGTTAAATGCGTTACGTTAAAACAGAAGGCCGCGTTCAAAAGGCTATCCAGTTATTGTGCATTACTTTAGAATTCACGGTGAGAACGAAACGCGGCAATTCTCGCAATCAAGAGCCTTTTCGCAATCAACGAGCGCAACGCAAGCTGCACTACGTACCGCACGTCAATGGGGCCGATTGTGGAATATCCGCCCGGGAAACTGCTTGTTTACATCCACAGAACAATAGCCAAGTTGTGGAAGAATCTATTGAGTTTAATGAATTATCTAACGCGCTTCAATGATAAATGTATCGTAGTAAAAGCTTGCATTATTCGTATACTCATGGAGATTTGTTTGAATAAGTATTTATTTTCTATAAATTGGCACGGTAATACTAACATACCCTGTTAATTATTTAGATCTGGATAATATTTTACTTTGTTTTTATATGTAACGTAGGTACTTTAAATATGCTACAAAGTTAGCATATTTTACTGCTTAATTGCCTAAATAAATTACTTTAAAAATTATTATACATCAAAAACAAATTAATAATTTTATAATTGACAGAAAAACTAAATCGGTGATCATAATAATTGATTATGTCTTCTCTGAGTCGTCTACTACCGTCTCATATTTACTTTATTAATATCGCAATACTATATTTGGGTATCGGTGTTTGAGTTGAAATCATAAAAGTTGTTCCTCTATTAATCCATGGAGCGGCACCGAGACGCGCGGGCGGGCGGCGCCGATCAAACAGGCCGGGGAATCAATATGGCCGCCGCCCAGCTGATCCGTGACCTCTGCGTCCCGCGCCCCTGCAACCCCTGGCGTTTCCTCGCCGGCACTACGCCACCCGCTTCCAAACTTGACGCTGCTCTGTGATTTCTCTCCTGATTTTACGTATGTTTTTGTTCGCTTTGCTGGATAATAAGGTAGAATATTTTTTGGTTCTTAAAACTGGTAGGATATTTGTGGTTCTCAGAACTGTAACAACTATTTCTTCCTAATAACGGCAATGTTATGCGCTGCTGTGTGGATTAAAGGGTGTGCTGAAGGAAACATTCTTATCCGAGGCGTTTTGATTTAGTTCTCAAGGGTAGCAACGTATCTATGGGCAACCTCAGGTAAAACTAATATTATCTGGGGTTGCAGATAATAATTGGCGGTAATTATACTTATAATTGGCGGCCTACTATTGAACTACACTTTCTACCTCTATATTATAAAAAAAACTCCTATATCGGCTTTGACGAGTTGACTTACCGATTATTAACGAATATCGATTTCGATTGAACCGTATAGACCATTCATCATCTTGCGCCTAATTACTCTTCTATTATTGGGTACTTCTGGGGGTGAGTGGCGACAATGAATAGGCGTGGAGGCGTGCGTTGAGGATAATTGTTAATTTGTAAGAGTGCGGTTAATTAAAAATATTGTAAACAGTGTAATAATATTTTTCCAGTGAAATATTTTCGCAATGTTTTATTTCTTCTTTCGAAAATCTTTCATTCAAGGGCAACGAATAATTGCAGGTAGACTTTGATAAGGTTATCAATGTTTAATATGATGAGCAAAATATTGAGAGTCGAATGTTAGTACACGGAAAATATGAATTTACATATTAATCCTTTATAGTTTTAATTTTAGATAAAGCTTACCACTACATCTAATATCTCTGAGCATTTCCGTTTTTTATGGCTGTTGCTAGAGACATAAATAAATCATTAGAAATAGGTTAGTTAATAAGAGGGGGCCAATGTTAGGAGTTGGTCGTCCAATTCCTAACATTGGCCAGTGGGATCTCGTAAGGGAGGTAACACACGATCGACAGTCGCCCATGACAGGCGGGCACATTTAGCGACCGTTTATGACAGTGGCTGACATGTACTGTTTTTTTGTTGTATTAGCTATACAGCTGGACAAAGATTCGTAGCGTGACGAATGTCGGTGGTGCGTTCAAGTAAATACAATAATAAATAAACTCACACAATTCACGTAAATCACAATAAAAATAATAAATTGAGTACAATAATTCAGTTAGAATTTACCAATAAAGTGTTTCTGGTGATGGTGAAAAAATATCATGTGTATACGTGGACGTGAGCGAAGTCATATGGGAACGCTTGTTTTAAATATTGATCCCGCCATATTCATTTAGTGATAGTATTGGAATAATTGAGTAAACGTCCGCGTAGCTCGTAGCTGGCGGCTCGTAGCGGAACATTGCTTCGTAGCTGGAAATTACTACGGCGTATCTATGTAGCACATGTATCTATATTTGTTTCGTTCATAAACCGGCAGTTAGTGCCTTCATAGGCTGTAGGTAGGCTGAAGTTTTTATGAGTAGTTTACATACAATGTATTATTATTATATTTGTTTATTTTATATTTATTTTTTACACCACAATCGGATGAGTACGTCGGTATTTGGATTATTTAGATAACTTTAGTAATGATTTATTTATGAATTAATTTTGAATTATGATTTTGAGTTCTTTTTATTGAAGTGGTCATAAATAATGATGATGATGATCGATGAAATTTTATGAAAATAAATAGAATCACAAAAGAAATAAATACCTGTCAAAAAAGGTCATATATTATGAATACGTTTATTCGCTCATATTAACGTTGTCTTTTTATATTGTGGAATTAGTAAACGAGTATGCAGTTTACTTAGTAATGAGTGGCAACTGGTGCACACGGACATGTATTATAAACCCCAGATAAGATAAGAGTCCTACCTAAGGTTGATTAATTTATAAATGCGTTGTTACCCATAAGATAGTCCTTATGGGTAACAACGCATTTATAAATTCAGCGTTCGAATTTAGTAGTTCGAACGCCGGGTAGGAATTGAGCTTGTATATCATTAAAATACTATATTACCACATCGAAAATAAATATTTTGAACAGGTCGATATATCATATTGCAGTAAAACGTATTGTTGGTTTCCTCAGATCAGATAGTTTGCGGACTTTTGATACAGTTTCTACTTCCCCTTATCACTATTACGTTTAACTTTTGAAAGTGATGTTTTTCTTACAATCCAACTAGGAACAAGTAACTCCTGCAAGATCTAATGTGTTTTCAGGTTATAAATACTGCTCGACCTAGTATTTTAACTCTCCTACAGTATTCAGGTAAAAGGAAAAGTATTAATTAGGACAAAATAAATTTTGGTAGGGTACGTTCATATTTTAGATTTACAGTTTAATATTTTCTAGTACCAAATTTTACTTTATGACACGTGTGGTAGAGCGGTCACAACACGGGATGAAAAGCAGTGGATTCCAGGCTCAATCCCCAGAAAAGAAACAAGACCAAAAAGCAAAAGTAAGAAAACGGTCATGAGTCTTAGCCACTAGGGGTCATCCATTCAATGCCATCCATCCATTCATCTCGCCTGGCGTTGCTTAATTATGCATATCGATTATATCCTACAAATATGAAAGATTTTATTTATTTTATTTATAGCATTGATTTAAGTAGAAAAGCCGATCTGCGTGACACCTCCCGAGGACGAATATTTTCGTGGTGTCCTGGTAACACCTTTCCACCGAATGTTAACCGTGTAGTAGTTGTTATAGGTGGTTCATTTTGTACCTATAGCTTACCTGTATACGTACTCAAAAATCTCATATATCCTAATATATCTAAAGAATCGATTATTGTACAGTAGCAGAGCAGTGATAGCCTAAGAGTTGAATCTTGGTCTCTCAATCGGGAGGTTGGAGGAAATTCCAGGCACGCACGTCTGATTTATGTGTGTATTAAAGATAAATTATCACTTGTTTTAACGGTGAAGGGAAACATCGTGAAGAAACCTGCATATCTAAAAGTTCCTAAAAAGTTCTCAAAGGTACGTGAAGTCTATCAATTCGCACTTGGCCAGCACCGTAGACTAAGGCCTAAATCCCTCTCATAATGAGGGGAAAACCCATACCCAGCAGTGGGACGATAATGGGTTGACGACGACGTACAGTAGACTAGTAGGTGATTTAAAATTTAGGTAACATATGGCTTCACTGCTTCAGATACAACGCTCTCGCCGTATGTGCTGGCAGCTATTGTATTCCGAATAATTCGCCTTGGGTTCGAGTACCATACACAGGCTTTGTAGTGGATCTTAAGTACACTGTCAATCGAACATCAACTAGCTAGCCTTGAAGAGCTTTCAAGTGACTTACGTAATCTATGAGAACACTGAAACTTCTTATTTATATAATTATATGAAGTGTTTAAAATTTCTTATTTGTGTGTTTTTTTACATAATTTATTTATAACAATTTAAGGATATATATAGTTGTAAAACTTCATAAACGTAAAAAAACGACAGTAGACGTTTTATATCGAAAAACAAATAACTTTAGTGTTACAAAAATTTATAAAATGGAAATTTGTTTTCAATTACGAATCATTGTTATTTATTTAAGATAAACGCAGTTGCATTCGTTAACAATAACATTGATTAAAGCTTTCCATGCATACTCGTACAATAAAGGAAGGTACCTACATCCATACTGCCGGGTATTATACCGATTAGCGGAGGCTACAGCGCTCGGAGCTCCTTTTGAAACAACACACGGTTTAAATGTTAATAAGATTACAATTAGATATTAAGAATCTCTTAAATCCTCTTATTTTGGTACGAGGCTTTTGTATGCTTATTTAATTCAGAACTTCATAGACGATATGAACAAACAATGTATTGTTATAAAAGTTGTCGGATTGGTTGAGACAAAGCCGGCTTCATTGATTTTATTTGTCGTAAAGTCTTTAGCGGGAGATAAGTTTGTTTCAATTGATTCAGAAGGTTATCGTTGTCTTTGTTTACAACTAAATTACGAGATTGCAGTCTTCGCTGTGTTTGAATATAAATTATTCATTGACTATTGGAATCATTTGCTGAGAAATTAACCCTTTACTGTGTTTTAAGTGTATTTGATAAAGTTGTATATATTTCAGGATTGATTTCAAGTTAACTTTTAATGGTGATCAAAGCGTATCTTAATAAACAACACTGATTTCTGTATTAAACTGAACACACGAGAAATATATAAAAAAAAAACATTCGCATGGTGGTTATTACACTTATTTCTTTACCTGTTACAATATTGTTAGTTTAAATGCAGTATAAATTATTTGTTAAAGGTAAATATGTACATAAATGATAACTGAATAATGTAATCTTACTTCTTACTTGTCAATCGGTTTATGCAGTCGAATCCCGCTCTGCCAAACGCCAGATCGAACCTGCGATGCTTGCCAAAACGAAGCTATTTGTTCTACGTCGGATCTCTTCGTTCTTGGAGATAGAACTGAGCACTGCAATGCCTTTTTACATGTGTCATTTAATCATTTTTGGAACGAAAATCCTTAAGGTAGCTTGCATTGCAGTTGAATGATAGCAATGATTTAGTATGGAAAAAATCTTTTTGTTCCTTCCATTCATTCTAAATCTTTCTCTGTGTGTCTTTCTATTTATAAGCGTGTCTATACGTGGGAGAGTCGAGATTGGACCAAACTAGTATAGTGCGCCGCCGGTTATATGACTTCAATAATGAAGACGTGAAAATTTCATTAAGGCATATGTTATATTATTTTTTCTACATAACCCTTGAATTATATTGTTTCATTATTAAAGTTTAACATTGTGCTTTGTTGGGGATTGTATTCCTAAAACCCTGAAACGCAATGTTTATACTTCGAAACAAAAAGAGCAACCTTTTCACACTAGCGCAGCCTATTTAAACTATTATAAATGACAAAAGTTGGTGCGGAAATAACAAACTTTGTTTCCAATTCCACACTGGCGCGAAGTTGTACCAATATACTTTTCTCAAATGTATTATGCAGGGCCCTCGTGTCCGTAATAACGGCGGATGTCTCTTGAGATCACTCCACAAAGCGAGGTGACGAGCCCGGATTACTCGCCAAACAACTTGAAAACTGGAAATCCATAAAATTCACCTTTTTGATATACTGCTTGTAGGAATACGTACGAAGAACGCTATCATGTGTAAATAGCTTGAATACATGGTAATTCAAAAGTAAATGATGAAATTTTGTAGGATCAATTTCAAAGGTAAAATAATTATTTAATCATGAATACTGACCTATTAGCGCAGTATGCTGGGGTCGCTACGTCTCTTCTTGCCTTTTAGTAACAAAACGTATGTGAGCAGCAGTCGCTAAACAGAAATTGATTGTTGTATTTTTATAATTAGTCAATAATTGAATAACGATATATAATAATATATTCTAAACGTACGTTATTAGGTAAACCAGTATATTTACTATCATTTAATTATTACCTACATGGACTGTGATTTAATTTCAGACGTATGTAGCCGAAACGTATTATATCTAAGTTTTTATTACTAAAGCGCCGTCACTTCAGCTATGTTTTCCTGGCACAGTTCTGAAGAATTAGAGGGAACGAAATTTATTCTTTCAATAAATTCTTGAGAAGTGATCGCGGACGTACAGTTAGACGCGCTTGACCCAAAAACCTCGTGGAGTGGCGAACGATCGCGTCGATAGCGCGCGACTCACGACCGCCCATCCCTGCTTATTATTTCTAAAGCACTAGCCGTATCTCATATGCTAAAGATGCAGCAAATGTGCAGTCGTCCTGACATTAAGCCATCACTTTTTAAAGTGAAACTTTATTAGGCGCGCCACGAGGCAACAAGGTGAAACGATTTTCGTAACGGAATCGGTTACATGCTAGAGCGTTACTTAAAGATAATAAAATTTCATTATTATCGATTAACAGACATGATATACAATACGATACGATATGGTATATGTACCAGTCATGATGTCATATTATTTGTTGTCATATTTTCACTAATTGCTCATGTATACCTGCAATACACATTGACTTTTATATACAACCACTTTTTTGTCAAATAAAGTATTTTGATGTTGAACATTTTGTGTTCGGTCGTGTCAATAAACCCATACTCAAATCTTAATTTGAGTGAGGATCCCCTTGCCCGTTCTTCCCCTCTTACACTTTATTAGACATAAAAAGTAGACTGGGTTAATCCAAAGACCTCTTAGTAAAAGTCTTGTAACGATCGATTCAGCAGTTTTCAAGATTAGCCTGTATAAACAGCCAGACTAAAATAAAAATGACAGCTTATTGTCAGAGTTCCGTATTACTAGGTTTCCCGTGAGATTTCTGGACTTAGAATGTTTGTTTAAATCCGGCAAACTATGAGTAAAGTTATATTCTTCCGTATTTTTCTAAGATTTTTATATTCAGTACAATTTAAAATATAGCTTTGTATTTTAGGACGGAGAATTATATAAGCTAATTTAAGATAAGAAATTAACCCCTATAAACATAATTCATTTTGTCCAGTCATTTTAATATAACATCCAGTATAAATTCGTAAAATATAAGATGGAACAGATAGACACAAGATTTCTCCTACCAGTGATTTTTATTAGACGAAAATCACCTTAAATAATAGCTTTTATATTTAATGTTTGATTTGGTTTTATTACTGTACAAAAAGCACAACGATCTATGAAAATAGCAGTTATTTAGAGAATAAAAGACAGATTTCAATTTCATTTGTACAAGTCAGAGTGTACTTCAATTTGAATAAGTACATCATTAGCTGTGAACCGTTAGCGACGTTTGAGTTGGAAACGAAAGAGTTAAAAAAATATTAACTGGCCTCCCAACGCCATATTTGTCCAGTACTTTTTGAGAAACAAATGGTCGTTGGCGCTTTGTCTATAGAATTTTCTCTCGCTCAATGTTGAAATGGAGCATCCGGCAAGCGTCGCATTACATTGTTACCTTGGTGGAAAAAATAATTTCACATCCCAAGTGGAACTCATCAAGGTCCTTATTGTAGAGAAGTAAACGACTGTTGCATAATTATTTGTTGCTGTCAAGGTCTATGTCTTCAATGTATTTGAGGGGTTTTTTAATTTGACTGCATTTGAAAAAGGCGACGGTGACTACTTTCCATCAGATAGCCCGTCTGCCTTATCGTTAGGTTTAAATATAGAAAATGAAAACATTTGAATTAAAAAAGCTCGCTTTGCGTTTCGACTTTGTAAACATTACCGAAATACCTATTCCTAACTTATAACAACAATGTTTTAAGATTTTTTAAGCTGTGTTCTGCTTTTGAGAGTGTGATAAGAGCGATACTTATACGACGTATTTTATCTCAGGAGAAACGACGCAGCTGTCTTCGAGCTTCGAGCTTCGACCAGATAAGACTTTGATCCTATCTGAGGTTGATTCTAAATGCTCATGGGTCTCTTACTATCATGTGGACTGCTTGCTCGTTATTTACTACAATACAATATAAAATACATATTGCTTCTATAATATATTCTCAAAACTATTAGACTGATTCTTCTCTAATACTTATTTTCGTGTTAATGATTCTAATGGATATAGAAGTGCGAAACTGACAGCGAGGTCTTAAAAAGTTATGAAGAGCTAGATGTAATCTGACGAAACTTTTAGATGTTACTACAAAATCTTCTATTTTATTTCGGAATTTACAAGAAATATTTTACTCATTTACTTTATGTGTTCAGTTAATTTCGAGAAGAATAAAATGTGCAAAATTCTTGAGAACGCGTCTCGTAGCTCGTTTGTAGCTGCCTCAATTTGTTTGTTCTTAAGAACCATCAAAAAATTAATTATGAATCCCTTTAACCCCTATAGAAAACAATAAAAATGTGCAAAAAAACTAGAGATAAAATTATACAAACAGGCCTTGTGGTTCTCTACATCGTGAACATTATGGCTATAATATCAATATCAGACATTTTCGAATACATGATTTATTGTCTTGACAGCCGACTGCCGAGCAATCCTGGCAGGCGAGCTTACGAACACGTTTCAGTTCGTCTGGAGCGGGGCGGGAACGTTGACCTACCCTTTTGCCTCCCCCCTCCCTCCCCCCTCAAACGAGGCTCTACGAAAATCAACCTTATACGTTAATCGCACAGTGTATTTCGTTTAACGTAACTCCCAAATAATTCCGTGAAGGTTTATTGGAAAAATTTGTTCGTGCTTCGTCGTTCAAGGTACAGTCGCAAAGTGAATTGTGAGCTATATGTCTATGCGGCATGACAGTACTAGTGTTTTAGATTATCCTTTCGGTGCTATTAATTACATACGTCGATACTGCTGTAGTAGAGAATAAAGTTGAGTATTGCAGTTATGAAATTATTTTGGCTGTGAAACGAGTTTTTTTTTCAACTTAACTGAACCAATAATGTCGGCTGGTTGACAATCATTGCTATACACTACACTATACCTATCTATTACGACGTTTTCGGATTTAAAGGAAAACTAAAAATATGTGTGGGACTAAAATGTTACGGACACCGGCCTGTCCTCAAAACTAGAACGGTTAAGTTTTAGTCTAGTACTATAACCAAGGCCTGGCTGGTAGAATTCGTCCCTTATTCAATAAAGCAAATAATTTTGTATAGGGATATATTTAACAAATAAAAGCCAGAAGTCGTAACATAGCGAGGGCTATCGTTTTGATTCCGTTAGGCGATGAACGGGTACATACATTCTAGTTGAGAATTTTTTAAACTGAAAGGTTATTTATTTCGCAACGTAGATTTTTAACGAGGAATATATATAAATTCTACATTTTCCTACGAACCTTTTACGCACTTGAGATATTTGTTTCACGTCACGTTTTTCTTTTCGTTACAAAATAAATGCTGTAAAGGAATACGGGAGGTAGAGTATCCAACGAATGGTTTAAAGAAGCCGGCCAAGGGCAAATTCTACAATCTTAGGGTTCCGTATGTTATTTTCTAAAGTTATTTGTTAACTTCCTTATCTATTTTATACAGTGACGTAGCTAGGTAACCAAGGGCCTCGAGCCAAAAATAAACTAGGGCCCCAACTAAGCTATTTAAAATTGTTTTTTCCGTATTTGTCGTGTTCTGAATTCGATGTAGAGTACGATTTGTCGAATACAGTCGACTCTATTAAAAACCAAACAAATAAGTGATTACAAAGTGTCAAACAAAAATGTTTTTTTTTTTCAAGTTGCCATTTTCATTTCATTTTCTTGGAATCTAGTTTATTTATAGTCCGAATATGTAAGAAATTTTCACTAGTTCATGAGTAAGTCAGAGTCCGAGAGGGCCCCCTGAGCTCTGGGGCTTTGGGGCACTGCCCCACCTTGCCCCCCGATAGCTACGCCACTGATTTTATACTCGTTAATTTTATCAGTAGTCACATAAATACAGGCTATAATATTGTAGAAAACTCTATAGCATATAGTTTTCTTCCCAATGATTTACTACATTTGAAGAAAATGATCTTCTAGTATGCATATGGTTTTCGAAATCAGAATCTCTGCTAAATTTGTACAATTTTCCAATTTCCGTGTATATAGTGAAATTCATATCGAATATAGTCCAGTGATTTCGCAGTTAGGGTTTGGTGTTAGAAGTCATGTCACGTTCAATTTCTCGTATGTAGGTTAAATTTATATAGGTATACAAATCACTTTTGATTATAAGTATATAATCAAAGCAAATCACATTGCGGTAAGAAATCATTGCAAGTAATTTAAAGATGGTAGAACCAGAATGTTTCGCCCAGGGAGAACTTATCTCTAGCGTCAACAGTTGTTGCTAGAAAGGCGTAAATATCAGCTGATTTACATAATTATGAGGTAATGTTCGTAAAGTGTAGATATGCACCAGCTTTGGATAGAACTGACTTACCCTATACTTTACCTTCATATATGTAGACTACTTGTTCGTTTGCTACTCAGATAAATAAAGTAGGTAGATCCATCATTCCTAACAAAAAATGACACCATTTTTAAAATGGCCGGGCTATAAAAGTGATTATGTGAGGGTAAATATACAAAGGTGCTGACATGAAACCACGCT